>CAUYRH010165450.1:0-13042 GCA_963574655.1 Perodicticus potto | reverse complement strand
TAGGGCAACTGTGAGATGAGAACAACTGGAGTGAGGAAGATGATGAACCCACATGACCATCCAAAGATGACGAGGCCAGTGCACAGCTCTTTGGTCATGATGCATGGATAATACAGAGGGCGGCAGATGGCAAGGCACCTGTCAAAGGCCATGATGCAAAGGTAGAAACCCTCATCACACCCAAAGGAGAAGAAGAAGTAGAACTGTGCGAAACAACTCACAAAGGAGATGGACTTGCTTGTGGAGAGGAAGTTGGCCAACATTTTAGGGACAGTGGTGGTGACAAAACATATTTCCAGGAGAGAAAAATTTCCCAAAAGGATGTACATGGGTGTATGAAGGCGCCGGTCCCAACGCACAGCACAGGCAATGGCTGCGTTCCCCATCAGGGTGAGAGTATAGGCTACCGAGAAAAGCCCGAAGTAGAGGAGCTGCATTTTGGGGCTTGAGGGAAAGCCCATGAGGATAAAGTGGCTGATAGAGTTGGTAGTTTCTCTGCTGGACACATTCATTAGTTAGGCAGACACAAGGTGGTAGTGGTCACTGAAAGACAGAATGAAATGGAGCATACTGTTTTTTCCTAAAAACACCAAATTGTTATTATGTATTTTATAAAGTGTTGAACAATTAGACCTTTGTTTAAAGAACAAAACTGAATTTCCTGACTCTACTCCCGATCAGATGATATTATTTTAATAAGCACAAGAACATAAAGCAGGGAAAATGTGAATTGGGGACTAATTTTTACCTAACTAAGAAAGTTAGACTCAATATTAGGAACGACAACTTGTTTGTTTCTAATAAATTACTTATTTCAATTAGTCTCCTCTTTGTTCTGCTACCCTGATATGATTGCATTGCTGATATAATTGTCTGTATGTGACTTTTTTTAATAGTACTACTAATACTTGAGTCTTTATGATTTATAAGAGTGATGTAAAAATAAAGTACTAAATCAAGGTATTTCAAAAGAATGTCCGTGTAGTTCCATGCCAGGACACAAATTAATGTTTATTTTCACTTGCATCTACTACATATTCCTCAGCAAACACTAATGACCTCTATCTTTTGAGGAAATGTGGCCTTTTCTTCTACTTTATGTATTTATACTGAGGTTTAGTATAAATAATGCATCTTTTCTTTTTTAGGCAGGTGGATGCTCTTTACATTATGAGGAGGGGTGCCATAGTTTGAGTTATAAATTGGTCTAGCCAAATATTTTGATATACTTCCTAGTAAATATATGAGCTAGATATGCCCACTACAGCAACTGACCTTAGGGAAAGCAGCTGGTCCAAGTGACTCTGCCCAAGTTCAATGTGCTTTTACCTGTTAGGCATAGTTAAGTTGGCTGTAGAAAAAATGAAAGGCAGACAGAATATGTATTTGTATGAGAGCTCTCTTATTCTTCCATTGACTATTCCCCACCCCGCCCCCACCATGTTCTCTTTCTTCCTTTTAGACAGACTGGTATCCTTTACATCTCAGTGTGATAGCCAACCCAGTAGGTCTTTTCCATTTAAATGAATCTGAAATGTGGAACTTTTCACTACTCTCTCTCCAGTCCTTTCTACCCTAAGTAACAACAATAAAAATGAGAACTACTGATATAAGAGAAATATTTTTGTTAGTTAAAGAAATCATTCTTATAATATGAAGGGTCAGTAATCTAACAGAACTGAGAATCAACAACTGGGCTTGAGAGATTAAATATCTCTGCGAAGAGGGACCTGTCATATTTCTTCTACTTACCAAGTAACAAAAATCTTCAAAATACACCCTTCTTCAGCAATTCATTACATGATATACAGCTTTACTAGAAACCATATGCCTCTTTCTAAAAATCACATAGTCATCTTTTAAAGAGATTAGAAAACCAATTGTAAAATGTCCTGCAGAACTCAAGAAAATTATTTATATTTTTCAGCTATATTCTCAGCCAACATTTTATTCTGAGATATAATTTTAGCTTTCTTAGAGACAAGAAGAAATTTTCTGTTAAATCATTTTTGAAAACAATTTAGTACATGTGGCTCACGTGTTATACATTTCCCACTCACTCCTTGGATGAAGGCTGAGAAGTTTGGAGACAGGAGGTAAATTGTTGTTTCATAGAGCAAAAGGCATGTCAGGGACTTCCAAAAAAGTAGAGAGTCTTGTTTGCAATCTCTTATGGGTTGAAAGAGTGAACCTTAAAATACTTTTCCCCACTTCAAAGCACAACCAAATTCATGTGCAGAAGGGATTATATATTTACTTGCATCACAGCCTTTTGGGATTTGGAGCTCTCTTTTCATGATTTGATAGTATTTAATGTTTGTTCAAATGAGGATATCAGATTGGAATTTTCATTTACAATGAAAGACTTATTATTACTATTCCCCAGAGAACAGTGACCATGTAGAAGTCGATTCTATCATTTCTTTCTTTTCTTGTGCCCGTTATTGCTAATCTTCCAGGGAATAATTCAGTGACAAGAGGAATTGTCATAATAGCTACAATAGGAAGCTTTACCTTAAAGTTCCCTATATCTATTTTCAAGAAAAAGAAATAAT
Organism: Perodicticus potto; assembly: GCA_963574655.1. NCBI lineage: Eukaryota > Metazoa > Chordata > Mammalia > Primates > Lorisidae > Perodicticus > Perodicticus potto. Next base: position 10,487 of record CAUYRH010165450.1, on the reverse strand, counting down.
TTTTGCCCACCAACTATCTGTGACTGTAGAGTTGTTTAAAATACTTGAATTAAATTTTATGTAGAGCACAAATAATTCCAGTCCAAGAAATTTAATTGGCATTTAGCCATTCCCCAAATATTTATTCAGTGCCTACTGTGTGCCAAACACTATCAGATCTCGAGGATATTGTAGAAGACAACTCCAAAACTCCTACCTTCACTGTAGTGGAAGATGAAATAAATAACATAAATAAGATAATTATGTAGTACATCATAAAATAATATGGAGAAAAATGAAGCATAGGGTGGAGGAAAAAAGAAAGGACATAATGATTTGAAGTAAAGTCATAGGAAAACCTCACAGAATATGTGACAATTAAGCAATGTCTTAAAGTGAGAGAACAAACTTTATGGCTATCTGTGGGCACTGCTTTCCAGGCAAAACAAATAGTCTCTCATACCAGAGGCAGAAGAAAGCATAATATGTTTGAGAAATAGTGAGCAGGCCAGCATGGCTGTAGCCTTGTAAGTGACAGAGAAAGTAGTAGAATAAGATGACAGGAGCTACCTGGAGAGGGGATATCATCTAGAGTCTTGTAGGCCATGGTAAGACTTTGGCTTTCACTGTATGAAAGAGTCTATGGAAGTACTTGATCAAAGAATAACATGATCTGGTTTATGTTTTCTTATTAAAACATTGTACATAAAAATATACATAAGACTGAATTATTAAAAGTGCACACAACTATTTAATCACCATTTGGGTGGAAGAAATGCAAAATTACCTAGATTAGCAGAAGTCTCATTGTGACTTCCTTCCTGTTATTACTTGCTTACTTCTAATACCACCAATTTGCCTGTGCTTGAAGTATAGATAAATGAAATCATATGCATCATATGCATCATATGTTCTGTGTTTGGGGTTTTTCACTCATTATTATACAAGTATTTGTGAATATTTATCTATAGCTTTGAATGTGACATAAGTTCAATTATTTTTGCTGATATATAATGTTCCTTTGAATGCTTATATTACAGGTATCCATCCTATTGTTGGTGGGATATTTGGGCTGTTTCTAGCCTTTGGCTTTGGGAATAATGCTGCTATGAATAGGATTAAGCATATGTGTATCTTTGGTGTATTCTTGTAAGAATTTATGTTTTATCAATATGAATTGCTAAATCCTAGGGAAGGCGTATGTTCATCTTTAGCAGATAACTCAAGTTTATTCCTCCTGGAACATGGGCTTCTGTCACTAGGATGGGTCTAGAGACTCTCTCTGTGCATTTCTGGTGTCAGGGGTTGAGTGGTTCTGTCTGGTGTTGGGTTCTTTATATATATATTAAAGGTAATCCTTTATCACATGCATGGCTTGGAAATATATTCTCTCAATTCTTAGGGATTTTAATTGTTCCTCTGTTAATTGTGTGCTTTGCTATACCAAAGATTTTCATTTTGTTATAATCTCATTTTTTAATTTTTGGTTTTGGTGCTTGAGCTTTTGGAGTCAAATCCAGCAAGTCATTTCCAAGACCAATGGCATGTAACTTCTTCCTCTGTGTTTTCTTCGAAAGGAAAACAGTTTCTGGTCTTAACCCTTTGATTTTTGTATATTGTGTGAGATAGAATTCCGATTTCATTATTTTACCTGTGGATATCCAGTTTTCCCAATATCACTTATTCAAGAGTCTAGTCTTTTCCATTGTATATTCTTGTTACCTTTGTCAAGGATCAATTGACCGTACATGTATAGGTTCTTTTCTGAGCTTTGGGCTCTCTGTTCTGTTCTACTGGTTGCTATGTCTATTTTTATGGAAGTACCATGATGTTTTAATTATAATTGCTCTATGGTATACTTTAAAACAATCTTTTCATTCATGATTTCATTGGCAAGTCAGGAGTTTTCGTGGTTTCATATAAATTTGAGAATTATTTTTCCTATGTCTATGAGAAAAGTGAAATGTAAATTAAAACGACCATGAGATTTCACCTCATCTCAGTTAAAATGGCTAATATAAAAAAGATTTAAAAAATAACCATTGCTGGTGAGAATGTGGAGGAAGGGCAATCCATGTACACTGTTGTTGGCAATGTAATTGGTGTAGTCATTATGGAAAATTATATGGAGCTTCCTCTAAATAGTAAATATAGAATTGCCATGTGATCTAGCAATCCCACTCCCACTTATTTTTCCCATAATTATTTTTATGAAGTCATTTGTACATAGATCATGAACACATTTATGCTATTGTGGGATTCAATGTGTTGATTATTGTTACAAATTGGAGTGCTTACATCCTACTAATTAACATAGCCTTCACCTCATTTACCCAATTTCAGTGTTAAGATATTTGTGTTCTACGCCTGATAGATCCAACTTGTACTTGCAATATGCTCCATAGGTGTGGTTCCACCATTAACCGTCCCTCTATCGAGCCACCCCCTCCTCCTCCTCCCCTTCTCTGCTTCATCTTGGGCTATAGTTGTGATTCATCTTTCACATGAAAGTGTGAGTGATTATAAATTGGTTTCATGGTAGTACTGAGTACATTGAATACTTTTTTTTCCATTCCTGAGATACTTTACTAAGAAGAATATTTTCCAGCCTCATCCATGTAAACATAAAAGAGGTAAAGTCTCCATCTTTTTTAAATGCTGCATAGTATTCCATGCACCATTCCATTATATACTATAATTTATTTATTTTATTTTTTTTATTTTAAGCAAGTTTATCACTACATTAACTAAAATTATTTTTTTAACAAGTGAACAGTTTATTAAGAATTAAACAAAGGTATAATGTGATACAGCACAAGCAAGACACTCAAGATAGGTATAATAGTACTACTCACACAAAAAGTTAAATTTTGCCTCAAAAAAAAAATAAGAAGACAGAAGAGAAAGCAATTTCACTGTTATAAAATAAGATATTTCATGCAAAGTATTAACTCTGCCTATAATTTATTAATCCATTTATGGGTTGATGGGCACTTGGTCTTTTTCCATGACTTGGCAATTATGAATTGAGCTGCAATGAAAAATCTGGTGCAAATGTCTTTGTTGCCAAATGATGTTTGGTCTTTTGGATATATACCTAGAAAAGGAATTGCAGGATCGAATGGCAGTTCTACATTTAGATCACTGAGTGTTCTCCAAACTCCCTTCCAAAAGGAACGTACTAGTTTGCACTCCCACCAGAAGTGCAGAAGTGTTCCCTTTTCTCCACATCCTTGCCAACATCTGTAGTTTTGGGATTTTGTGATGTGAGCTACTCCTACTGGAGTTAGATGATATCTCAAAGTGGTTTTGGTTTGCAGTTCTCTGGTGATTAAAGATGATGAGCACATTTTTTCATGTGTCTGTAGACCATGCACCTGTCTTCTTCAAAGAAGCTTCTGTTCATGTCTCTTGCCCACAATGAAATGGGATCATTTGTTTTTTTCTTATTAATAAGTTTGAGTTCTCTGTGGATTCTGGTTATTAGACCTTTGTTGTAAATATAACCTACAAAAATCCTCCCCCATTCTAAGGGCTGTGTACTTGCTTTACTGACTGTGTTCTTGGCAGTGCAGAAGCTTTTCAGTTTGATCAGATCTCAGTAATGTAATTTTGGTGTTGCTTCAGTTGCCTGGGGTCTCCTCCTCATAAGGGTTCTCCCAGGCCAATTTTTTCAAGTGATTCCCCTGAATTCTCTCCAAGAATTTTTATAGTTTTATGTCTTAAGTTTAAGTCCTTTAGCCATTGACAGTCAATTTTTGTTAGAGGAGAAAGGGGTGGGTACAGTTTTAGTCTTCTACAGGTCATCAGTCAATTCACCCAGCACCATTTGTTGAACAGGGAATCTTTCCCCCAATTTATATTTTTGATAGGCTTATCAAAGATCAAAGATGATAAATATCTGGGTTCATCTATCCATCTTCAATTCTGTTCTGTACATCTACCTCTCTTTTTTTGTGTCGGTACCATGCTGTTTTGATCACTATCAATTCATAGTATATTCTGAAGTCTGGAAGCGTGATTCCTCCTGATTTATTTTTAATTTCTGAGTAATGTCTTGGCTATTTGAGATTTTTTCTGTTTCCATATAAAACGAAGTATTAATTTTTCCAGATCTTTAAAGTATGACAGAGGTGCTCTAATAGGGATCTCATTAAATCTGTAGATTACTTTAGGTAGTATAGAAATTTTAACAATGTTGATTGTTCCCAAACATGAGCATGTTATATTTTTCCATTTAATAACATCTTCAGCTATTTCTTTTCTCAGGGTTTCATAGTTGTCTTTATAGAGATCTTTCATGTCCTTAGTTAGATACACTCCAAGATATTTCATCTTCTTTGGCACTATTGTAAACAGAATAGAGTCCTTGATTGCTTTTCCTCCTTGACTATTGTTGGTATATACAAAGGCTACATATTTGTGAGTGTTAATTTTGTATCCTGAGATTTTATTGTATTCTTTGATCACTTCTAGGAGTTTTGTAGGTGATTCCCTGGAGTTTTCCAGATATAAAATCATGTCATCTGCGAAAAGTGAAAGTTTGATCTCCTCTGGTCCTATTTGGATCCTCTTGATTGCCTTCTCTTGCCTGATTGTGATGGCTAAGAATTCCATTACAATGTTAAAAAGCAGTGGAGACAATGGGCATCCTTACCTGGTTCCTGATCTGAGTGGAAATGATTTCACTTTTACTCCATTCAATATGATATTGGCTGTGGGTTTGCTGTAGATGGCCTCTATCAGTTTAAGAAATGTTCCTTCTATACCTATTTTCTCAAGCATTCTGATCAAGAAAGGATGCTGGATATTAAAAGCTTTTTCTGCATAAATTGAGAGAATCATATGGTCTTTGTTTTTTAATTTGTAGAAATGCCAGGGTAGAATAGTGATTTAGTTTTAGTGAAGTTTGAGCAAAAGTTTGTTTAAGGTAGATTTTAGAGATTTGTTATACTTTTTAACTTTCTTTGAAGATTGAGGATGGAAACTAATATGGAAGTGTCATGGGATACCTAAGGCTTTGGTTAAGGTTTGAGAAATGGTAGAGGTGAATTTAGGTTCAGGGGATAGGGGCACACTGTAAAGGGGATTCTAAAGTGAGGAATAATGTTTTTGAATATGATAGAGGTAATAGTGGTAGCTCTTTTGTTTGTAGTAGGAAAGGCTTTAATTTAATCTGAGAAGGTATCTACTAATATTAAGAGGTATTTATAATGTTTGATCTTAGGCATGTGTGTGAAATTAAGTTGTCAGTCTGTTTTAGGAAGAAATTCTCTAGCCTGGTGAATTGGAAAGTGTAGGAATGAGACTGTTTTGGGGTTGGAGCGCTGGTAGATTTTATAGGATGATGTAAGTTGATTCAGAAACTCTGAATCTATTTGTGAGAGAGGAAAGAAACCTTTGAGGAATTGTAGTAAAGTTTGAGAGTTGGGGTGAAATAACTTGTGGAGATAGATGAGGAGGTCACAAGTGGGAGGTTGTTATTTTTTGATATAGGCGAGTGGTTAAATTGATATGAATGGTAATGGATAATGTCTATAGCCGTAGGCAATTTAGAAGTTTTTAGCAGTTTGATAATATAGTGAGAGTTAAGAATAGGGTTACCTTTGGTGTTTATATAAGCTTCATTTTTTTTTTATATAGCTGCATGGGATAATAATATGTGGAATGCATACTTAGAGTGAGTACGGATAGTGAGAGACTTATTTTGTGTTAGGGTGAAGCCTTTGGTTGGTGTTATTAATTCTGCTTATTGGTTAGTGGTGGAAGAGGGGAGAGAGTGTGTTTTAATGATTTTATTGGAGGATACAATTGTATAGCCTGCTCTATGAGTTTCTTAATATATAAAGGAACTGTTATTTGAAACCCAGAGGAGATTACTATTAGGAAGAGGTTTTTTCTATATGTTTGAGAGGTAAGAGAGAAGAGTGTTTAGTTTTTGAAGGTAATTTGTGAGTGGGTGATGAGTTAGAGGTATTAGGCAAGAGGTATGTAGGGTTTAGTGTGGGACATGTGTTAAAAGATAATGATGGGTCAGATAAGAGAGAGGTTTGAAGGTTAAGAATGTGGCATGTTGGCAGGTTTTGAAGATTTTTGTATGTTAAAAGATTAGATAGAGAATGAAGGGACAGGATAGTAGTAGGGGAACGGAAAGTGAGTTTCTTTGATTCTCATATTAGAGTAACTGTGGTTGCCAATGCCTTGGGATAAGGGGCCCAATTTCAAACAGTGTGATCTAATTGTTTTGAGAGACAGGCAACTGGAGAAAAGGTGGGGCCTAGCTGATGTCCAAGAATGCTGAGAGCAAGCCCATGTTTTTTTTGTGACATATAGGAGGAAGTGGCAAGAAAGATCAGGAAGGTGGAGGGCTGGAGCTTCTCATAAAGCATGCTTTAGAGATTTAAAGGAAGTGGAAATGGAGGTTAGGAGAGGTTCATGAGGGTCACCTCAAGTAGCATTATATAAATGAGTAGTTAGGAGAGAAAAGTTGGGAATTCATGCTCTGAAGTATCCAGTTTATTGTAAAAAGGAGAGGAGTTCTTGTTTTGTGGTGGGTAGAGGAAAGCCACAAAGAAGGCTTTTTCTCTCTATGGTAATAGCTTTGAAGTCTGGGTACAAAAGGACACTAAGGTGACTTTTTGTTGGAATAATTAAACCTTTGAGGGAGAGACTCTATATCCCTTATTTGTAAGGAAATTAAGGAGGGAACAGGAGTTATGTAAAGTGGGACTATAGAGTAGGAGGTCATTGATATACTAAACTAAGGTTGGCGGAAACGGATCATAGGACTGGAGGTCTCGTGATAATGTTTGGCCAAGTAAGTGGGGGCTGTTATGAAATTCCTGGGGGAGTAGAGTCCAAGTAAGTTGGGAAGAAGTCTGAGAAGTAGGGTCCGTCTATGTGAAGGCAAATAGGTTTTGGTAATTAGGGTGTAGGTTAACAAGAATTGGAAAGCAGGAGGCAATTGAGAGGGTTTTAGTATTTCAAACCTTAGGATTTACTTGTTTTGATGGAATGGGTCAGGGTGATGAGTCTTTGATGGCTTGGAAAAGGATGAGGCAGAGTGAGGCAGAAGGAGATGGGTCAGCATCTATTAATTTAAAATTACAAGTGAGGGGCTGGTATTTAATTTGCAAAGTATGTCATGTCCCAGAAGGGGAACTGGACAGGAAGGCAACCTCAAAAAGGAATGTATAAATGAGAAATTTCCAATTATGCAGTGTAAAAAAGGAGTTTGATGTGGATGGTGGGAAAAACCCTCTACCCTGACAATAGAGGTGGGTGACACTGAACTCTTTAAGAGCTGAGAAGTTAGTTTCTGTGTTTAATAGGAAGGTGATCATCCTACCTGCCACCATCAGGGTTACCCTTGGCTAAGCAGAGGTGATCTTTGGGTGAGGGAAGCCAGGGTCTCGTTAGTCTTCAGAAGAGGCAAGCCCCAACAAGTCTGCTGTAGGTGCCACAGGTTGGCTGGCCCCATGTCCTCTCTGGGCCAAGGGACAGTCAGCCTTCCAATGGCCCTTTCTGTTTTCAGAGAGAAAACAGAAACTGTCAACGTCATACTCAGTGGCACACTTCACTGCATTTGTAGCATGGTCCAGGTGGTTGAGTCATGAAGTGGTCTTTGGCCCCTGATGACTTAGGCAGGTTAGGAATGATGACCTCAGTGATACTGTTTGTAATGTTTTGAGCTAGTATTTGATAATCTTAGGTTCGAGATTTTTTATTTTCCCTTTGGAATACATTATCTCGTCCCATATAAATCTTAAAGGCTGTGTCTAAGATCACGGCCTGGGGTGTCAGGGGTCTGTGCTCCAAGCGCTTTAGCTTAAGTTTGATGTCGGGGTAACTTTAGTTAAAGAAATAAGTCATGAGAAAGTTTTTCCCATCTATGGTTTCAGGATCTAAGTTAGTATACTTAATAAAAGCCTCTGTAAGGTGTTGGAGGAAAGCTGAAGGATTCTTAGACTTATTTTGTATCACGATTGATAGCCTTCTTGGTAGAAGCTCTAAGTTTGCAAAGAATGCAGGTAATAAAAATTCTCTACCTTTTCTTCCCACATTATTGTTATAATTTCAATTTAGCTGGGAGTTAGGGACCACAGTGTTACCTGTAGGATGTTCATTGTTTGACATAAGAAATTGATTTGTTTCCTCTTTTGCCCTCTCCCACACTCGTTTGCATTATTAGAGTTTAGGATATTGGCTAAAATAACAAAAACATCATGTTAGGTAAGTTGATAGGACATAGTAATAAGTTGAAATTTTTGAATAAAATGAGAAGGATTAGAAGTAATGGAGCCTAATCTAACCTTAAGGTGTGTGAGTTTAGTCATGGGGAAAGGAATAAACAGAAATTAAAGAGGTCGGCTGGGCGCCTGTGGCTCAGTGGGCTAATGTGTCAGCCACGTACACCTGAGCTGGCGGGTTCGAATCCAGCCCGGGCCCGCCAAACAACAGTGACGACTGCAACCAAAAAATGGCCAGGCATTGTGGCGGGTGCCTATAATCCCAGCTACTTGGGAGGCAGACGCAGAAGACTCGCTTGAGCCCAGGAATTGGAGGTTGCTGTGAGCTGTGATGCCACGGCACTCTATCCAGGGTGACAGCTTGAGGCTCTGTCTCAAAAAAAAAAAAAAAAAAGAAATTAAAGAGGTCCAGAAGTGTTTCTTGGAGCAGCTGGAGGTGGACTGAGAGATGACACGGAAGAACCCTGAGGGCTAGTTGGAGGGGAGGTGTTAGGAGATGAGCTCAGATTGGTTGATGGGGGAAGTAGGAGGGACAGAGGTTGGAGGCAACTATGTGGTTGAGGGAGGAGCCAAATATGGTGGGGCTGGAATAGGAATTATTTCGTTTTCAGAAGTGGCCGCTTGCCTGCTGGGTAAATAGGTTTGGTTTAGGGAGATAGAGAGTAGAAGAGATCTTTGCTACAAGAATTTTGGAATTACTCAAATATAATTAGGCTTGGTTCTAAGATAGGAGAAGCCCTGAACATAGGGGACCTCACTCCATTTGCCAAGGCATTCACAATAGTTATATAAGTCTCAAATTAAAGAAAAAATCAAATGAACCATAGTTTGGCCAGATACTTTGGTTGTTTAGTTTGCAAAGTGGCTAAACCTGAGTAGAGAGTTTAATTAATTTTTATGGCTTTAAGTCTAATCCTAATTCTACCAGCTGGCATAATAAACACCCCAAGGGGGATAGAATAGCCTGCACCCATGGCAATTCGTCTCAGAAATAAAGCAGAATCATGCGATGAGCAGAATCATGCGATGACCAAGATAAAGGGCGGACATCTCTGCTGCTTTGTTGCTGACCATGAAAATGAGAACACAGTCTAGGACAGTCGTCACTGTACCCAGATGAGTGCCAGACCCTTGGAGCCAAGGAGAGCTTGAGACTTGGCACCAGGAATTTTCGTGCAAGGTGTGGAAGCCCTGAGCTAGGCCACATGAAGTTAATGGGAATAGGGAATTCAAGCCTCGTGAAATGGTGAATCACCAGGAATGTAAGAACCCAGCCCACAATTAAGGAAAACTCACTCCCCTAGGGGTACTCACCAAGTCTGGATGAGGCTTTTGTTAAGTGCTGGTGAGAGCACCTTGGCGGATGGACACAAGCCTATGCAATGGTGAGCACCCAGAGTGCGAGAAGAGGATAGGGAGCTCTCAGGAGCTAATACCATGTGGAAGGGGTGGAAGCTACCCCTGGGAGCATTCCCTAATTAGATCCTACTCCTAACCCCAGATGAAAGGGCAGCACTTGACTGGCAGAGATCTCACAGACCACCAAGGCTTGTATGAAAGGTCTTTATTGGTGAGGCATGCTGCAGAGCAGCACCAAGGAGGAGAGAAAAGAGAGAGAGAGAAAAGAGAGAGATTAGGGGGAGGGGGAGAGAGAGAGAGACAGAGGAGAGAGAGAGTAAAAAGAAAAGTCCACTCTTATATAGCCTTGGTTAGGGGAGGTGATGGGATGGTAGATTAACCAATAAGGAGTTACTGCTCTGGTGGGAAGAGCCAATGAGGGCAGTCCTTAAGTTTGAAATTTTCAGTGGGTAATTGGGATAAGGAGATGAAGTAGGTTTTGCAATTACCTAACAAATATTCACTAGAGATATTGGTCTATAATTTTCTTTTCTTGTTGAGTCTTCTCCTGTTTTGGGAACCAGGGTGATATTTGCTTCATGGAATGTGTTGGGAAGTGTTCCTTCTTTTTCTACATTTTGGAAAAGGTTAAGTAATATAGGTACTAGTTCCTCTTTAAAGGTTTGGTAGAATTCTGATATGAAGTCATCTGGTTCTGGGCTTTTCTTTTTGGGGGACATTTCTTAAAGTTGATGCTATTTCAGAACTTGTTATAGGCTCGTGATAGCCACTTCTTTCTGGCTAAGTCTAGGAAGGTAGCGTGTTTCCAAGTATTGATCTATTTTCTTCAAATTTTCATACTTCTGAGAATAGAGTTTTATGTAATATTCATTAAGGATGTTTTGAATTTCTGAGGAGTCT
>CAUYRH010165446.1:0-59453 GCA_963574655.1 Perodicticus potto | reverse complement strand
TTTTTTTTTTTTTTTTGAGACAGAGCCTCAAGCTGTCACCCTGGATAGAGTGCTGTGGCATCACAGCTCACAGCAACCTCCGATTCCTGGGCTCAAGCGAGTCTCCTGCCTCTGCCTCCCAAGTAGCTGGGACGACAGGCGCCCGCCACAACGCCCGGCCATTTTTTGATTGCAGCCGTCATTGTTGTTTGGCGGGCCCGGGCTGGATTTGAACCTGCCAGCTCAGATGTATGTGGCTGGCGCCTTATCCCGTTGAGCCACAGGTGCCAAGCCCCAATGGTTTCTTGAATAATTGTTCCAAGTGCAGATTCATCGGCCCACTCTACAGCAATGGAATCAAAATCTACCTGGTGGGTCTTGGGACTGTGCACTTTTAACAAATCTCCTAGTAATTCTTCTGCACACTAATGTTTGAGAATCATTTTGATGTCTCCTTCTTTCCATCCCAAGCCAGAGAAGAACCTGAACTGTTCTTTGAAAGAGATTTTAGCTTCTGCTTCTAGGTACTCCCTTAATCCACTCTATGCGTCTGTATAGAATCCTTCATTGTCTTCCAAAGACTTTATTCTTTTCCCGTTTAATTAATTAAAAAACATGATGATAGGATGGCACCTGTGGCTCAAGGAGTAGGGTGCCGGCCCTATATACCAGAGGTGGCAGGTTCAAACCTGGCCCCGGCCAAAAAAAAAAAAAAGTGATGATCTTCCTTTTTATCAACAGCTTAGCTTTTTTTTTTGAGATGTTACAACATCACTGTCTGCCACGTTCAATTTTTTCAAAAGCCTGGTCAGGAGAAATAACCTCTGAGGTAGATCTCCTAAGAATGTGCAGGGGTTTTTTTGGTTGTTTTTGTTTTTAGACTATTCTAAATTTTATTCTTGGTTTTTTTTTTTGTTTCTTTTTGTTGTTGTTGAGACACAGTGCCACCCTATGCCCCTGAGCAGAGTGCAGTGGGCTTGGTAACTCAGTGCAACCTCTGACTCGGGCTGTGGGCATCCCACTGCCTCAGCCTCCGGAAGCCGCTGGGATTACAGGCGCTCGCCGTGGCCCCTGGCTGGGTTTTTTCCATTTTTTTCATGAGTCGGGGTCTCACTCTCGCTCAGGCAAGTCTCAAACTCCTGAGATCAAGCAATTCTCCCTCCTCAGCCTCCCACAGTGCTGGGATTACAGGCGTGAGCCACCGCGCCCGGCCTAAATTTTATTCTTGAAATGTATCAGAGTATCTGAGAATTACCTATTGGGATTATATAGCCCTGTATCTGGATTTGTTTTTGCTGAATTATGCTCTGGAGTTACGTTATCAGCCTTGCTTTGAACATTGTAATGAGAAGGAATGAAAGGGAGTTGTCAGTGAGCTACTGTGGGGCTGTTGTTGAGGACATTCGCCACCATAAGATAGTCCTTTCTTTGTAAGTATCGCAGGAAAACTGGTCAGGTCTCAGGACCAGAAAGCATAGTACTTCCAAAGAACAACTGCTTCATTTTAATCTAATGCAGATGATAACAACAATTACTATCGGTAACAATTTTTTTCCTCTTTGGTTTCTGAGAAATTTCCCTGTGACCTACTTGAGCAGGTGTGTAGGAGTCTACGGTACGCATTACTTGGTACCTGTCCTACCATTGACCTTTTATTGTTACACATACTTTCCTTCATCATATCCATTAAAGTTTATGTAGTGCTATTTTTCCTGGAAGTGTTTTAAGTAAATGACTGATGATCCTTTGTGGAAAGAATAAGAAAAAGATACCAAGATACCAAAATCTGAGGATGCTCAAGTCTCTGATATAAAATGGTGTAGTACTTGCATATAACCTACATATATCCTGTGCACTTTAAATCATCTTTACATTACTTATAATGTCTACACGATGCCTATACTTTATTCTTCTGGGTTCAGTATAGTACTTGGAGTATGTTAAATTCAAGTTTTGCCTTTTGGAACTTAGTGAAATATTTTTTGCCAAATATTTTAATCCAAATGTGGAACCTCGGGATATGGAAGGCCAACTGTATTCCAAAAGTACCTCCCTTCATTCTCTCCTGCTGGTCCTGGTGCCTAGTAATTTGCCTCCAGTTCTGTAGGTTTAGCAACTTTTCATCATTTCTCTCCAGCATGCTTCAAAGAGGGAAAACAAACAGGAAAAAAAGCAAAAACTAAAGAGTTCCATAGTTTTAAGGCTGTTTAAAATGTGTCTTTTTCCTGAGTTCAACTGTATTCTGCGCTCCTGACACATGAGGGCACTGTTTCCACAGTTTCTAATATTCATGGTGCAGACATTCTCGTGGCAAAGTAAGTCCGTGGAACTTGTGGGTGGGGACATGAAGAGAAAAGAGGACAGCCATGTGTTCTAGGCCCACCAGGTTTTCCAAAGGTGGCATGTCCTCATGTACCCAAGGAACAATGCCAGGGCTCTCAGCCTATAAACAGACCTTTTGACACAGGGCTGCCGGTTGGACTCTCCACGAAATCAGGACAACGGCATCTCATTTATCTCTGCAAGGACAGAACTAGAGTATTAAAATAACAGCTTTGGATCCTGACCTAGAATGAAAGATGAATGACCTAGGGCAAGTTGCTTAAGCTTTTCTTTTCTCTCTCTCTCTCTCGCTCTCTCTCTCTCTCTCTTTTTTTTTTTTAGAATAATCTCATTTTGTCACCCTTAGTAGAGAGCTCTGGCATCATAGCTCACAGCAAGCTCAAACTCTTGGGTTTAAGCGATTCATACTTGCCTCAGCCTCCCAAGTAGCTGGGACTACAGGCACCTGCCCCAACAGTAGCTATTTTTAGAGACAAGGTCTCCCTGTGGCTTAGGCTGGTCTCGAACATGTCAGCTCAGGCAATCCACCCGCCTTGGCCTCCCAAGTGCTGGGACTACAGGCGTGAGCCACCCTGCCTGGCGCTTAACCTTTTCTTGCTCTAAAAATGGAGGTTTTATCTCACAGAGCTGTGGGGAGGACTAAATGAGGCAAGCGATCTAGAATGTCTAACACAGCTCCTGACACCCAGGAGGCACTCAGTATATAGGAGCTGATATGAATTTTTTCTTAGCAGTTTTTTTTTTAATTTAATTTTATTTATTTTGCAGTTTTTGGCCTGGGGCTGGGTTTGAACCCACCACCTCGGGCGTATGGGTCTGGCGCCCTACTCACTGAGCCACAGGCGCTGCCCTTCTTAGCAGTTTTAACATAGAGTGGTACTCAATACATGAATAAGGGAAAGAATGAATGAATGACATGTGGATCAGACAGATTTTAAGGAAGAGAATGAATGAACGATACGTGCAGATCACACGAATTTTACTGGACTGAAGAAAATGCACGTTTGAGCATTTTTAGTGTTGAGTCACATCAGGACAAAGTCTGCAGTAAGCACTCTCCAACTCTGTAAATCTCGCCTATTAATCAGCGAGAACAGAGATGAGGGGGAAGTGATGTGCCCAAAGCTTCGGAGCTGATTAGAGAATAAGGATGCGACCCCAGGTCTCCTGAGTCCTAGCATGAAGCTTAAACCCTAGGGGCCTACCTGGCTGGGGATGGGAGTTAAGGGATTCACAGATTGATCCTAGAAAATGGACAGGCTTTAGTGTGGTTTGGCTGTGCTTGTAAGGGGCACCCTTACCTGCCAGTGACCCTACCGAGTGTGGAAAGAGCCAGAGCCACAAAGCCTCCCTGTCCCAGCCTGCCCTGCCCTAGGGTTGGCCTCTAATTTGAAGACATCTTGGGGAGGGCTCTCACTTCCCCAAACACACTTCTGTGTGTGTCACAAGAGGCCTTGGGTCACCTCCTTCCTTTGCACAATGAAATCAAAAGAGCAGTTTCTGCCTCTTCTGTTGCTTCTTTCCTGACACCACTTTGTTGTTAGAGGGACCGTTGAATTCTTAGGACACAACCCTGCTCTAGCTCTTTTAATTCTTTCTTTTTCTATCAAAGGCTCCCCCTGGCTTCCTGACCTGATCACATGGCCCTCTCTTTCCCTAGGTGAGACAGGCTGACCTAGGCTGGCCAGTCCCTCTGCCTTTGATCTACTGGCAGGAAGCAATAAAAGGCACATTCCACATGTCTGCTGTAACCGTATTTTCCAAATTCAAAAGCAAGACTCATTACCTGCCCGATGCATGTATCTTTCTAAGGACTTTGGGATAACAGCTATGAAACTGGACCCTGCCAGGAAACGCATCGTGGATGGTTACCATGCACATACCTCATGGGAAATTCTGTCCTGGGGGGGATGCTTGCCAAAGGTGCCATCTGCTTTCGCCACAGATTGCTAGCTGTAAGCGTGGCCCAGACACTAACCACAGTCAGCCCTCAGTTAACTCCTGCTCTGGTTCTGTTAGGAAGCCAAGCAGGGACAGTTGTGTCCAGTAAACCTGGCCCCTGATTTCATTTGCTTGTTTTATCTGCATGACAATCCTCCTCCCAGGAAGGCTGTGCAAGGCACATTCACTTTCAACTCTTGGAATGCAGCTATGGTTCTTTTTAAAAATATAAATCCAACAACTTCAGCATATCCAATCAATATTATAATGACCTACTTCACATGTCAGGTACGGTACTGTGTGCTGCCAGAGATTAAAATGGTGTGAAAGGCTATCCGCTATAACTCTCTGGAGGCCCAAAGAGGGTGGGAGGGTACAATAAATACATGGTTTCTACCCTTCATGCTTAACTGCGGTAAAAATAATCATGCCATCACACAAGGGACTGGACTCGGCATCAGTAGTCCTGGATTCAAATCCTGCCTCCTCCGTTTGATGGCTGTGTGGTGGTGAACAAGGTACTCTTTCAACCTTCGGCTCCTGGTCTGTCAAGAAGGAAGTCATAATCCCTGCTGGCAGTGAGGCTGGGTGAGGGATCAATGCTGGCACATTGCTCATGGGCCTTAATGTAATAGATGCAGAGAAAAGGTTTCTTTCCTTCCTTCCTTCCTTCCTTAAGGAGCTTAGAGGCTAGCAGGTAAGCACTGGTTCTGCTCGAAGGAACACACACTGCGGAGCGTCATACCAGCTAAGCCAGAGGTGCCAAAGCATGCCAAGGTTGCCTTTCGTGATTTGTTGCATATGATGTGGGGGTCGTTTGCTGGGTTTCTTCCTGCCAGTCCTGTTCCAGGGATTTCTCTTCAAATCCTCTTTGGGAGGAGTAAGTTTCAGGGCCTTCATCTGCCACTATGATTATAGCTCAGCAGGAGCCACTAGGGCGGGTTGCTGTAACTTCCACCCAAGGGCAGAATAGGAGCCCAGGAGAGTGGTAGGGCTTTGGGGACAGGTGCAGGCTGACCAGCAGAAGTGAATAGGATGCTATAAAGATCCCTTCACCCCTCCCACTCCCAGAGTAGAAATGCAATACGGAAGAATTTCAGATATGTGGTTTGCATCCTCAACCAAGCTGGGGGGCCAACACCAACTACTTATAACTAAACAAATACTGAGTGAAGAGGCCCTTCACTTTTCATGTGACCTCCCAGGCAAGACTGGGCACTCCAAGACATTCGTGTATTTGGGCCTCCCCACACCCCAGTGGGGTAGGCAGACTAGTTATGGCTACCTCATTGCACAGAGGAAAAAACCGAGATTCAGAGAAGTTATATAACTTGCCAAGATCACGCCTAAGTGGGAGAATTGTGGCTGTAAACCAGGTAATCTGACTCTCAGTCCAGACTTCTTAAAGAAAACATAAATGGCTATCAATTCATGCAAGAAGTTCCCCAAAATTATCATGGCAGTGATTTCTGTATGTTCTCCACTACATTTGTTTCCTTTCTCTGGACTATAGCGATGGAATTTTTACTGCATATATGACAACGCAGCTAAGACTGCATTGCCCAGCTTCCTTTGCAGCTACCATTGTTTGTGTCATGATGTTTGTGCCAACATGAGATATGAAGAGAAGTGATAGGTATAATCCCCCAGACCAGACCTTTCAAAAGAAGTCATGGCTCTCCGCCATCCTGATGGCAGGGATGCAGAGTGTGATGGCAGGAGCTGAGGAAGCTTTTGGGGGGCACACAGGTACACTGGAATTTTAAGTGAGAGAGAAATGAACTTAAATGTAAGCCATTGCATTTTGGGTTTCTTTGTTACAAAAGCCTAACATTTTACTCTAACTAATGTGGGTATATGTATCTGATAATCGGCATGAGGGGAGAAGACTGTGTGGGACAGTAAGGAAAGAAGGAGAAGCCTTACAGCCTGAAGGGCGAGTTACCAGTAGGTTCTGCTTGACCCCGGCGTGCCTCGGCACAGCTCTCCAAGTATACATGCCAATTTGAGGTAGGATGGGGGTAAAAAAAGTTGTTTTATAGTCATGTGTTTACTGTAATGGGCATAGAAAAATTTAGCCCATTGAACTGGTGATTTCATGGATATCTCCCAAATTATACTCGCCCTGTTGGGCCTCACCCTTAGGCATCCAGGTGTCCCCGCAAATTCTTATTCCTTTAAGACTGAGCCGACAATTCATCCTTTCTCTCAAGTCCATATCAAGTGCCATGATTCAAAGAGCAGCAAAGTTAAGGTCAGAAAGCCCGAGGTCTATTTTCAGCTCTGGTTTTTGTTTTTTTCTTTTCCTGTCCTATGCAAGTTACTTAATCTTTCTGAGTTTAGGTTTCCTCCTCTGTAAAACGAAGATGGTGCTATCTGCCTCTGGGATGATTGCGAGGGGCAGCTTAGTACAATGCTTGGCCCATAGCTGATACTCGATACTGTCCCCCTTGCCCAGCCTCCCTGCCTTGCCTGTGCAGGACAGCCCGTGTATTGTCTCCTGCCTCACCAGCCACCAAGGAAAAGCACCCAGGGTTTATCAGCTCACACCAAAGAGCCTAGATTTTGAGAGAGAGGGAGAACTTCAGGTAATGCAGGCAGAGTTCAAGAGTCTTTTTATAAGCAGTGGTGGGTCAGTGAAACCTGGAAGGAGGAGATCCTTGTAGCATTTGGGAAACACAACAGTGGGCACCATTGTGTGGATGAAGTGCTGCGATCATGATCAGAGCCTCTGGGCTCTTGGAATGGCCTTTAGGGTCAGAGGTTCCCGGGCAAGAATCTCTGGTAGGTTCAAATTCAGAATGTCACAGTTCTGGTGGCTCCAGTCTCCATTGAGCAACCTGGGAAAACCTCTATGCTGGACGGCCCAGGGGCTGACATCAGCCTAAACTGCTACCAAGTATCAGGAGAAGCTTT
This sequence comes from Perodicticus potto, assembly GCA_963574655.1. Taxonomy (NCBI): domain Eukaryota; kingdom Metazoa; phylum Chordata; class Mammalia; order Primates; family Lorisidae; genus Perodicticus; species Perodicticus potto. Next base: position 52,274 of record CAUYRH010165446.1, on the reverse strand, counting down.
CTTAACAAATTGGGAACAATTAGACATTGTGCGAGCAGGTCGATCACAGTCTATGTCCAAATCCCACAACAAGCATTCTTAAATCTCAGCTTCCAGCCTGCAGAGAGAGGTGGTGTTCAGCTGGAGGCCTGGACTGCGCGGCCACAACCTCCAGCCACGTTCTGGCCCTCACCAGTCCCCATGCGGCTGCTGTCTGGTAGGGGGACCCAGCGCTGTGTGCAACTCTCTCCTTCTGGGACCTGATGGATTTCTGGGGGCTGAGTTCCAGTTCCCACTTGCCTATTTTGATCAGAAGGCTGACTATCACTCTTATCCTAATCCAGTCCAGTCAAGTTCAGGGTTTGCAAACACGGTGGGGCACTCTCCTCCCCCTCCAGACAGAGACTGAGGCTCCAGGCTGGTAGAGTGTGAGTCAGGCCAAACCTGCCTCAGCACAGCTCTCCCTGCCCTACTGGTATTTCCCAAAAGTATACATGCCAATTTTAGGTAGTACGGCAGTAAAAAAGTTGTTTTACAGTCATGTGTTTACTGTAATAGGTATAGAAAAATATAGTCCATTGAATTGGTGATTTCATGGATATCATTACTTCAGACAATGCTAAATTAAAGTAACTAAATTTACTGTAAATCTTAAAACCTTGAACAAAGACAGGACAGGTGGCTCATGATGGTGGAACAAAAAATGCTGCTGGGAAAATGCTCTTTACTACACTTTACTACTGACTCTTTGGTTGAATCAGGCTGGGGTGCAGTGGCCAGATCATAGTTCACTGTAACCTTGAACTCCTGGACTCAAGTGATCCTCCCACCTCAGCCTCCCAAGTAGCTGGGATGAATGGCACTATATCACCACACTCGGCTAGGATATGTTTTCTTATTTATTTATTTATTTATTTATTTTTGCAGGTTTTGGCCAGGGCTGGGTTTGAACCTGCTACCTCTGGCATATGGGGCTGGTGCCATACTCCTTTGAGCCACAGGCGCTGCCCCTGTTTTCTTATTTTTTAATTAATTATTTTTGTTGTTGCCCTAGGGTAGAGTGCTGTGGCATCAGCCTAGTTCACAGCAACCTCAAACTCCTGGGTTCAAGCAATTCTTCTGCTTCAGTCTCTCATGTAGCTGATACTACCAAGTGGCACCCACGGATGCCTGGATAATTTTTTCTATTTTTAGTAGAGATGGGGTCTCACTCTTGCTCAGGCTGCTCTCAAACTCTTGAGTTCAAGCAATCTACCCATCTAGGCCTCCCAGAGTGCTAGGATTAGAGGTGTGAGCCACTGTACCCAATCAGATAACAGGAGTTTAAACGGATCAGATTTGCATTTTAGGGAGATGATTCTGAAATAAGGTTGTCAAATAAAATACAGGACACCAAATTCAAGTTGCATTCCAGATCAGGGTATTGCATGAGACATATTTATACTAAAAATCATTCACTGATGATCTGAAATTCAAATTTAACTGGACAGCCTATAGTTTTTTTTGTTTGTTTATTTTTTTGAGACAGAGTCTCACTATGTCACCATCCATAGAGTGCTGTAGCGTTACACTTCACAGCAACCTCAAACTCTTGGGCTTAAGCGATTCTCTTGCCTCAGCCTCCCAAGTAACTGGGACTACAGGTGTCCGTCACAATGCCCGGCTATTTTTTGTTGCAGTTGTCATTGTTGTTTAGCAGGCCCAGGCTGGGTTTGGACACACCAGCCTCTGTGTATGTGGCTGGCTCTATAAGCACTGTGCTACAGGCGCTGAGCCGTCAGCCTGTATTTTTATTTGGTATAAAATTGCCCTATTCTGAAAGTTTAAGTTACTCTTAGTTCCTCCTACTTACTCCCAACACCTAGTCCCACCCTGGCATCCTGGTACTTACCTCCTGGCAAATCAGTCTCATAGTATCTTCCAAACCCCTTTCTTCTTCTCCTTTGTGTCTTAGCTGATGAGAACTTGGCTTGTTTTCCTGTCTGCAAACGTATTGCTTCTGTTGCTTCTGTAACTCACTGTAACCTTGAACTCCTGGGCTCAAGTGATCCTCCCACTTCAGCCGCGGACCAGAGTCATCTTCCTAAACTGCAAATCTGACCCCTGCAAAATAGCCCTTGCCACGCTGCCTATTTTCTTACTGGATAAAGTGCAAACGTCTTCCTTCACATGTCCAAATCCAGCCTTGTTCTCCCCACCAACCCAGCTACATGGGACTTTGCTTTTCTCTCAGATCAGCGCGCCTTTTCACATGTCCTTCGGCTTGCTTCCGACGGCCTCACAGCCTGGAAGAATCCAGTTTGTGTTTTCACTATTGTTAATCCCACTCTTGCCTGCTCAGTGGACCTGCCCAGCATTGTAGCTCTCTCTGCTGCCCTGTCTCTGCACCAGGAGGGGAACAGCAGGTTGAGAGCACTGGCTCCATCTCAGATGCTCTAGCTCAGGTTGGCAGCAGAGCCCTTGGGGGCAGATGCCTGCCTGGGGTCCCCATCACCATGTGAAGGCCTGGGGGCCCTTAAGGCACCAGAGGTTAAGAGGAGAAGAAAAAGGACTCGTAGAGAATGAAAATAAAACACCTGAAATTTCTGGTTCCTCCTGTTCCTCTTCAATTCCAAATACCGTTTACTGAACGACTTTGTACATGATCTGACTGACGCCTCACAACCAGCTGCAGGATCCTCATCCCCAGTTCTGAAACGGGGAACGAGACCAAGAGAAGGTTGTGATTTGCCCTCAATCGTATAAAGAGTCAGAGAAATAGCTAGACTTAGAAGCCGAGTCTCTAGTAAGAAAATTGGTCTAGTACCACTCACTGACCTCTGCCACCCCACCACAATCCTCTACTCCCCAGACCTCTCTAGCCAGGACCAGGTCCTGGAAAACAAACCACTTCTTTGCAGGTTACATGCTCTTTATTGTGTACAGGACAACTTCATTTGGCCTATTGTGTTGACTTGGTTGATTAAGATTTTGCCATGAATATTTTCAGGAAAGAAAAAAAAAAAACAGAAAAAAGAACGGATTCTTTCATGTTACTGGGGCAAAAAGGACACCAAATTCAAGTTGAACTTCAGATTAGTTATTGCATGAGACATATTTATACTAAAAATCATTCACTGATGATCTGAAATTCAAATTTAACTGGACAGCCTATAGCTAGTGCTACAAAACTCATTGTTATAAAGGCATTCTATTTATTTATTTATTTATTTATTTATTTGGAGACAGAGTCACCCTGCGTAGAGTGCCATGGCATCACAGCTCACAGCTTTTGGGCTTAAGCCATGTTTTCTAGCTGTGATCTTTCTTAGAAAGAAGTGTGTTCTCCCATACAGGACATCACAAGCCAATCTCAGACAATCACCTATGAGATGTTACAGAAACTTCCATGTTCTGGTAGAGTCTCACTGCTTCAATTTTCAAGGTAGTTTCCAATGTGGTGGGTGATTTTGAGAATAGAAACCACAAATCTGAGCTGAGAAGTGGTGATAGGAGGGAATCCCTTTAGCTTTGCACATTATCTCACTCTGTGTGATTAGTCATGAAATTCACTGCTGATGCCAGGCTTGAGTGGATAAAGTGTAGGCCAGCTACTGCAACATGTGTCTGGTGGGTTGGGGTGTGGGCAGTGTGTGGGGACTGATGGAGGGCTGAAAATAGCACAGAAAACAAAGCCCCAAGTGAACAGGAGAAGGGTAGGTTAAAGGCAGACAGCACTGATCAATTTTAGCATCTTTCAGAGTGAGACAAGAAGATGTTATGATAGGATAACATCTGATAGGATTAGCTCCTGATAGGATTAGACAAGAACACAGTGACATCCATGATGTGTAATTTACAAAAGTAAAAAGTAAACCAAAGTCTACTCAAGCCTCTAGCTCTAACTTTCAGTTTACAGGAAACAGGGCAGATGGCCCTTGTATGACCCATGAGGATTTAATCAGCAACACCAAGAATGTGGGACATTACTATAGATCAGATAAACTGGATTCTTTGACAAATAAATGACATAAAAAATGAAAGAGAGGGAGAGAGCTGTTATAAATTTAAAGAGGCTTCAGAGAAGTATCAACAATATGCAATGTGCAGACTTTCATAGGATCCTGATACAAGCACACTGTTGTTTTTGAGACAAATGGGAAAACTTGAACACAGAAAAGATAGTAGATGATGTCTAAGAAATCCATGTTACTCTTCTTAAACGTAACAGTGATGTTGTGGTTACATCAGAAATAAAAGTTAGTATCTGTCAGCGATGCATACTGAAAATATTCCAGGGGAAAACATGGTTAGGAGATAGATGAGGCAGAATTGGGAATGTATTGATAACTGGGGCAGGCAGGTGGAAATTCACTGTACTGGTTTCTCTGGGCTTGTGGGTCATTATACGTTTCCATAATAATAATAAAAAACAGTGAATGGCCTCACGGTGGTTAGGGCCTCAAGACAAGTTCTTGATGTAGGAAAAACAAGGGTCACCAAATTATCTCTTTTGGAGGTTTGTTTAAGGTCAACCTCCTTTATACAGTTGTTGGAAGACTTTATTCATTTCCTTAAAGATTGGAGAGTCTGCACTATGACCTGGCAATTCCATGCCTAGGCATACTTCCAAGAGAAATGGGTGGATATACCTAACAAAAGACATGTACAAGCCTACCATCATAATAGCACAAATCAGTTTCACCCGTAATAGTACAAAACTAGAAACAATCCAATGGTCAAAGAACGGATGAACTAATTGTGGAATGTTCATGCAACAAAATGCTACTTGCCAATAAAAAGAAACTACTGACACAACACTGATGAATTTCAAAAACAGAACCAACGCTGAGCAGAAGAAGCTGACTTAGGACTGCTGGCTGTGATGTTCAAGAACAGGCATAACTAACTGAGGGTGATAGACGTTAGAATAAGTTACCCCTGGACTGTGGTACTGGTGGGGCTGGGACACCAGACACGCTTTGCAGCTTGATCTAGGTGACGGTGTACACAAATGTAAGAACTCACCGCGTTGGACATTTAAGATCAGGGCACTTTTGTGTGCTCTAATGCTATTATGTTATAACTCAATTTTACTTTTTTTTCCCTTTTTTGGCTGGAATTGAAACACATTCTTCCTAGTAAAGTATCATAAAAATGGGGGGTGAAGTATCTACTGTACTCAATACTAATATGAAACCAATATATAAACAACCACACACCCACACAAAAGAAAAACACAAGTTTAGTCTAGCGAGGGAGGGGGAAGAGAAGGAAGATGGGGATGGGGGGAGGGAAGGTGATTGACAGGTTCTCCCCTACTGTGCACAATGTGAGGGTGTTCAGCATGCCTCCTGGGTGAAGGACTCAACTACAACATGAACTTCACCTCAAAAATGAAAACAATGTAACCCTAAACATTTGTACCCTCACATTAATCTGAAATAAACAACAACAACAACAACAACACCAACAACAAAGACCCCCAAAATTCTAAACCTGTCAAACAACTTTCCTTTCTTCCCCACAAAGCCCCTGGCAACCACCATCCTACTTTCTGTTTCCACAATTTTGACTACTGTACATATGTCATGTAAGTGGCCTCATACACTTCTTTGTGACTGGCTTGTTTCACTTAATATGATATAATATAATATAATATATATTTCACTTAATATAATATAATATAATATAATTATAATATAATGTCTTCAAGTATCATCCAGGTTCATAATGACATGCATATAATAAGATTTTCTTCCTTTTCTAAAGGCTGTACAATATTCCATTGTTATGTAGAACACATTTCATTCATCTGTCAATGGACATTTGAGCTGCTTACATCCCTAGGCTATTATGCAATAATCTCTTCAAGATCCTGTTTTCCTTTGTTTGAATATATACCACAAAGTGGGATTGCTGGATCATATGTAATTCTATTTTTAGTTTTTGAAAAGTCTTCACACTATTTTTCATAGCGGTTAACTATTTTACATTCCCAGTAGTGCACAAAGCTCCCAATGTCTCCATATCCTTGGCAACACTTACTATTTTAGAGGGTTTTTCCCCCTTATAGGGATTATCCTAATGGGTGTGAGATAATATCTCATCGTAGTTTTGATCTGCGTTTCCCTGACGACCAGAGACGTTGAGTATCCTTTCACATGCTTGTTGGTCATTCATTCATACGACTTCTTTGGAGAAATGTCTATTTCAGTACTTTGCCTATTTTTTACCTGGTTTTCTTTGTTGAGTTGTAGAAGTTCTTCGTATATTCTGGATATTAATCCCTTATCAGACACATGATTTGCAATTATTTTCTCCCATTGTCCAGATGGCCTTTTCAATGTTGTTTCCTTCAATGTGCAGGAGTTAAGTTTGATGCCGTCCTATTTGTCTATTTTTCGCTTTTGTTGCCTGTGCTTTTGGTGTTTTGTTTTAAGAAATCAGTGCCAAATCCAATATCATGAAGCTTTTCCCTTGTGTTTCCTTCTAGGATATTTACAGTTTTAGGTCCTAGGTTTAGTTTTTTGAGTTAATTTCTGTATATGGTGTATGGTATAAGGTAAGGGTCCAACTTCATTCTTTTTCATGTGAATATCCAGTTTTGCCAATCCCATTTGTTGAAGAGACTATACTTCCCATCATGTGGTCTTAGTAACCTTGTTAAAGATCATTTAACAGTATATATGAGGGTTTGTTTCTGAGCTTTCTCTTCTGTTCCATTGGTCTATGTGTCTGTCTTTATGCCAGCACTATATTGCTTTGATTAATGTACTCTTGTAATATGTTTTGAATTCAGGAAGTGTGAGCTTCCGACTTTGTTCTCTTATTCAAGGTTGTTTTGACAATTCAGGGTTCCTTGAGATTCCACAGGATTTGGGGTTTTCTCCTGCAAAAAAATGCTTTTGAGATTTTGACTGATAGAAATCGCATTGAATCTATAGATAGCTTTGGGTAAATAAGCACATTTCAATAATATTAAGTTTTCCAATCCATTAACATGGGTGTCTTTTCATTTACTTGTGCCTTTAATCTCTTTCAGCAATATTTTGTAGCTTTTAGTTTATGGATCTTTCACCAACTTGGTTAGGCTTACTCCTAAGTTTTTTAAACTCTTTTTGATGCTATCGTAAATGGGATTATTTTCTTGGGTAGTTCATTGTTAGTGTATAGAAACACATTGTTTTTTTGTATTCTGTGACTTTGCTGAATTTATTAGTTATAGTTAGTAACAATGTTTTTGTGTGTCATCTTTAGGGGTTTTTTTATATATAAGATCATGTCATCAGTGAACAGAGATAATTTTACTTCTTCCTTTCCAACTTGTTTCCCTTTTATTTATTTTTCTTGCCTAATTTTTCTGAGTAGGACTTCCAGTATCATTTTGAATACAAGTAGCAAGAGTGGGCAAATTTGCCTTGTTTTCTGATCTTAGAGGAAAAGCTTTCAGTTTTTCATTATTGGGTATGATGTTAATTGTAGACCTTTTATAGATTTACTTTTAAAACATAAAGTTTGGGGGCTGATTTTAATATATTAAATCTGGTAGAAACTAGTCAGGCATTAGAAATGATTGTCTAGGATAGCAACAGAAAATCTGCACATGGCTTTTCTGGATGTGGTTTTGTGCATGGGACGTAGGGGTTGTTGTTTGTTTGTTTGTTTGAGGCAGAATCTCACTCTGCTGCCCAGGCTAGAGTGCAGTCCCGTCATCAAGCTCAGAGCAACCTTGACCTCCTAGGCGTGAGTAAACCTTCTGCCTCAGTCTCCCAATTAATTGGGACTACAGACGTGTGTCATCACACCTGGCTAATTTTTCTAACTTTTTGTAGAGACAGGGCGTCACTCTTGATCAGGCTCGTCTTGAACTCCTGGCTTCAAGTGATCCTGCTGCCTTGGCCTCCCAAAGTGCTAGGACCACAGGTGTGAGCCACTGCACCCATTCTCAGATGTGGTTTTATGGAGACATGCAGGGCCGGGCCTGTCTCGTGAGCTATGTTCTTTCATGCTTTGGTTTCAAGCAGAGTAAATGACAAAGTATTCCCAAATCTGTGTAACCAACAACAAACTATTGGCTGGCTGGTCTTCAAAAGCCAACCCCGACGTTCTACACATGTGAGCCCAGTGGACTGGCTACTGCAACGAACGCAGGACTCTCTTCTTGGGCCATTGAGGAGGAAGCACTTGGACAGACTGATGGCCACTTTCTTTCTAGCTCATGGTGGCTTTAGAGACTCGGGGTCTCTAAGTTTAGAGGTCTTTTCTTCTCTAGATCTTAATGAGAGGCAGTAGAAGGAAAAGCAACAAGGACAGAACAAAGTAGTCTTCTGACACATCTCAGAGCCATTTATTTATTGAATAGTAAAGGAGATATTTGGCAAATAAGGAGACAGAACTGTGAATTGGAGCTGTAAGAGGTTAAGAAACGTCCCCTTGAGCAGGAGCAAGTTGTCCTTGGAAACTGGGGCTTGCTTGTTTTTTTGTTTTTTTAAGTGATAAACTGACAGGGAATAAAAGAAAAGAGAAAAGCCTCGTTCATTCAATCGCCGACTACTTCCTTAAAGTGTGTGAAGAAGGCATCTAAGTAGGAACTGCACAAAGGGAGGAGAACAGACACCCCCACATCACTGTAACACACGCTAGAGATGAACTCGAGGGGTGAGGAGAGAGCTGGGGGCAACGCACGCTGTTAGGGATTCCTCTTCCCAAGCAAATGATCAGATTACCATCCTTAGCTCATCAAAAGCTAATAGTACAGGCCCTAATGTGTTTTCTTGCCATCCACTTCTTACCAACCCTAGTTCTCCTTCTGGCCTACCAGCCTTAGGGTAGCCATGACTAGCCACACGGGTGTGAGAGAAAAAAGCATCAGGCAGACGAACAGACCAACCAGACACAGAGCCAGAGCACGCATCCTTAAACACAGCTGCAGAATTAAAACAAAAATGTCAAGGGAACAGAGTGTTCCAGCTGACTTGACTTCCTGTTGATATGTCTCTGGGGAGGAGGGGTAAGGTCTGGAGTCCTAGAATTGGGGTGCACCGAGGGCAGGGGGCCTGTTGCAGGTGGGAGTGGACTCTAGATTTTTCAGGGGTGCTTACTCAACAGTGGGTTCCCATCAGCAAGGCTACTGACACTCACTTCCTGAGATCGGCCATGGCCAGAGGAGGCATTCGGCTACTGGTGTGCCCAACCTACAGCAAAACAGGATGTTAGCCTTCAGATCTGATTGAGCCCTGAGATGCAAATTCCTTTTCCGCCCCACCCCCAGGCTGCTCTCAACCACTGCCACCCACACCATTCCCCTCTCCACGGCAGAGGAGCCTGCAGCTCCCTGTGTGACTTCCATCAGAGTCTGTCTTCTCCTTTGCTTCATTGCCAGCTGCCTGTGCAAGATCAGAGTTAGTGCTTACGCCCTTTCATTATGGTTTCAGATTATGGTCATTTTGATTAGGAATGCCTTCCCACATCCCTGGGGGATGGGCGAGAATCACTACCAAATAAGGAGATGGAGATAAGAATGGTCAAGCAGCTTCACCCTCTACATCTCCCCTATGTTTTAGGGTTTCTGAGTCCCCAGTCCTAACCTTGGTCCGTTTGCCTCCAGGGTAACTCCAGGGAAGAGGTTGTCCTGTCTCTCTCTCTCTCTCTCTCTCACTCTCACCCCATCTGTTTCTTCTTGTTGCCTGTGCCTAAGAGCCCCTCCACCAGTAATGAAGGAAACAGAAGCAGAAAGAACAACTTTCTGCAAAAGATCTTGAATATTCTCAGTTCGGATACAATTCTGTGCCAGTTCAACACCAAAAGCAATTCTGCTCAAGTTTTTAATAATCTTCAAAATAAATACTGAAAGGTGAAAATGATGGCGCCCAGAGATGAGGCTGCAGTGGAGATTTCAGGCCAGGTTTAATTGCAAGGGGACGGTGACCTGCCTGAGCAGTGCAAAGATGGCGTCTGTGCCCAGGGGCAGTTAGAGACCTTTTTATAGGGGGTGGGCACATTTCACAGCTTGCTTGGAAAGTTAGGGTCTTTTTGTGGGAGCTTCCCAGGGAGTGGGCGCCCCAGATCCTTTGTGTCTTTGTCTTAGGAAGACAGAAGGAGGAGGAAGAAGAGAAGGGGTTTGTGTGTGGCTGTGTGAGGACCCCCAACAAACACCACCCATTTTTACAGGGGCAAACACCAAGCCCAACACTTGCAGAGCAACATTCTGGGTGCAGCAGGATTTCCATTCAGAGGATTCCCAACTTCATGCCCACTCCAGAGGCTGCTGGAGCAGGCACGCCAACCTGAAGAGGACTGGGCTGGCTCTGACCAGTCCTCACGTCCCTCCACCCCTCCTCAGCCCCCTGGGCTCTTTGTTCTCAGAGCCTTCCACCAAAGCCCACAATCTCCCCTCCACAGAGCAGGCTTTGGTCAACTTCCTCTTCTTCTTGCCCTGGACACCATCCCCATCCACAGCCTTCCTCAGGGTCCAGCAGCATCCAGTCACATACTGCTTTGGGATAGTTAGCACATAGTTCGGATTCTGACTCAAACTTTCAAGAATCTATTATTGCCTTTTCAGATAAATGGCAGCCTTTTAAGATAGGGGCCTTGTGCTTGCCTCTTGTGTCCTGGAATAGTATTGGATACACTGAGAAGAGATAAGTCTTAAAAACTCTCAAAGGACTATCACCTATCAGGAAGCAGGCCTCCTAATAAGAACACATCCTCAAACAGTAAAATCTTGGAAAAGATTTTGGCTTGGTGTGTGTGTGTGCGCGCGCGCGCACCCCTGTGGCTGAAAGGATTAGGGCGCCGGCCCCATATACTGGAGGTGGCAAGTTCAAACCCAGCCCCGGCCAAAAACTGCAAAAAAAAGACTTTGGCTTGTGGCCTTGTGAAGTTATACAATGGAATGAGAGCAAGTAAATTAGTTGGTGTGTGGTAAAATTTAGGAAAGAATGTGCCAGACCCCCCACCCCCACCCCCAGACATTATTTAATGCCAGGTAACTTAAAACTGGTTTCCATTAGGAAGAAACACTAGTAAGATAGTGAAATTAATTGAAAACGGAGGTACTAAAAACTTCCCCCCCTTTTTTTTTGAGACAGAGCCTCAAGCTGTCACCCTGGACAGAGTGCCATGGCATCACAGCTCACATCAACCTCCAATTCCTGGGCTCAAGTGAGTCTCCTGCCTCTGCCTCCCAAGCAGGTGGGACTACAGGTGCCCGCCACAACGCCTGGCTATTTTTTGGTTGCAGCCATCATTGTTTGGCGGGCCCGGGCTGGATTCGAACCCGCCAGCTCAGGTGTACGTGGCTGGCGCCTTAGCCCGTTGAGCCACAGACGCCGAGCCACTTTTCCCCTTCTTATTCTTTTGGCATGTAGAAACAAACTGTAGAATTGTTAACTTAGAATATTCAAGAACTATTGCATAAAGTAGAGGTAAGAAAAAATAAGACAAAGATGAGTCTTTTTTCAAGGTTAGGCTGTAGCCAAGCAGAGAAATTTATAAAAGTAGATGGAAGTCACCAGTGAATGGCATAGAATGAAGAGGTGAACATGGAATCATGTTACAAAAGAAGCCCTGCATGTGGGATCCACCCCTGTCATAAGCATTTCTTCATGATAAAGTCTGGTTGCTGCTTTTACAGTCACTACGACAGTAAAGACCCAGTATTTATTCATTATGGGCAACAACTAATCTAAGTATTTCATATGTATTTATTTACAACAACCCTATGCAATAAGTTCTGTTGTTATCCCCATTTTACAGATGAAGAAACTGAGGAGCAAAATGGTTAAGTACTTTGATCGAGGTCATACTTGAACCCAGGAAGTCTGGCTTCAGAGCTGATCTCTAAATCACTATGCTATGCTCTATCTACATTACAACTCTTTATGTTATTACTACATTTTTTGGTGGGTATGCAAGAACTGGATTACGAAATGAATTATCCATCCTATTGCATGGGACTAGCATTCACTCATTTATCCAAAAGACAAATTTAACTTTTGTCTTTATTCACAAAAGTTGAACATGGCATTGACCATAGAATTTTGACCAAGATAGAATGGGATGTGTTTTCAATAAGCTTCAAGTTTAGTGGGAGAACAAAGTAAGTAAACAGATAATTAATAATCCTTACAATGATAGCAGTATGGGCATGAGGTAGCACATAAGAAGTGTATCCCAGCTCGGCGCCTGTAGCTCAGCGGCTAGGACGCCAGCCACATACACCAGAGCTGGCGGTTCAAGTCCAGTCTGGGCCCACCGGACAACAATGACAACTACAACCAAAGAATAGCCGGGCATTGGGGCAGGCGCTTGTAGTCCCAGCTACTTGTGAGGCTGAGGCAAGAGGATCTTTTAAGCCCAAGAGTTTGAGGTTGCTGTGAGCTGTGATGCCACAGCACTCTACCTAGGGATACAACTTGAGACTCTGTAAGAAAAGAAAGAAAGAAGAAGGAAGGAAGGAAGGAAGGAAGGAAGAAAGGAAAGAAAGAAAGAAAGGTATCTCTTGCAGAGGACAAGGGAGTAGGGAAAGGGGTGGTGGAGGTTAGGACCATCTTCCTAGAGGCTGGAACTGAAGGATGAATGTGTTAGCTTTGTGCAAATCAGGAAACATATTCTAGGTAGAGGCAAGAGCCCATTCAGGAACCTGACAGTTCAGGGTGCCCAGAGTCTCGAGCCTTGGGTGTCCTCCACTGAGAAGAGGCCAGACAGATAAGTGCAGCCTTGTCAGGACAGGGTCTAAGTGAGCCTTCATACTGAGTGCTCTTGGGGGACAGTCCCGTGTCTTGGACAGATACCTGCCTGTGGAATGGAAAATAGGCAGTAGTGAAGATGAGTTGAAGTTGGAGGTAAGGAGAACAATTAGGAAACACGGAGATTAACTATGGCACTATTTTTTAAATCCAGAGGTAAGATGGTGGTGCCTGAGAGAGGGAAGGGGGAGTGATGTCAGGATATTTCAGAGCCTGAGTCGCAGCAACTGGTGGGTTAAGATGATAGCACTGTCAAGAATGACTCCCAGGCTTCTTTGGGGAACAAATTGATGAATAATAAGACTACCACAAGAGGAAACGCGAAACTAACAAGTGGGGACAGGTTTTTAGTAGATTTTGTGAATGAATACTTCACCAGAGTTGAGAATGAGAACACATCGTGCAGAAAATTTTTCCTGTATGTCTCTGCCTGTTATCTTTGTGAAACGACAAGGGAACGAAGGGGATTTGGATACAATTCTTTCTTATAATCTATTTCCATTTATTTGTCCATCATGATTAGAGATATTCATCTTAATGCCAAGTGGGTAATCTTCAGCTTTGAACAAGTTCCTGCCCAGCTTAAGATTCCGATTTATACGAGTTACACTAGTTATATTAGTTTACACTAATGCTGTTAGTGGCAAAACTGCAATATTACTTAACATTACTAACTACATCCTAAGGAATTATAGCAAAAAAAATTATACCTTTATTTCAGTAAATATCACTGGACTTTCTAGAAGAAACCAGGATTTTTTGTTGTTGTTAAGAATAAGAAAAAATGTTCAATGAAATATTTCAAATTGTACATAAACCCAGCACATTGTACCCCATGCTTGCATTAATGTACACAGCTATGGTTTAATAAAAACAAAATAATAAAAAATAAAGGATTATAGATACCAATTTCTTTCTAAAATTTAGATAGAAATTTATATACTTCAGGCTTGGCATGGTGGCTCATGCCTGTAATCCTAGCACTCTGGAAGGTGAAGGTAAGTGGATTGCTTGAGCTCAGGAGTTAGAGATCAGCCTGAGCAGGAGCAAAACCTCGTCTCTACTAAAAGCAGAAAAAAAATTAGCTGGATCTTGGGAGACTGACACCGGAAGAGAGCTTGAACCCAGGAGTTTGATGTTGCAGTGAGCTATGATGACACCACAGCAGTCTAGCCAGAGCTACAGAGTGAAACTCTGTTTCAAAACAAAAACAAACAAAAAGAAATGCATTGCTTCACAAAGCAAGAAGTCCAGGGGAAACTCCCCTTGGGATTGGTCAATTCAGTACTTCAACAAAGTAATTTTTTTCCTTATTTAATGAATATTTGCTGAGTGTCTATTTGTAGTGGGCCTTGATTTAGTCAGAGAAGATTCACAACTACAGAAAAGAAACAAAAATATCTGTGTCTATGAAGCTTACACTCTAGCTCTTCTCCTTTGCTTTATGGTGGCAAAATGGCTGCTGCAGTTCCAGGCATCATTATAGGGAGGTAAGATAACAACCTATACTCATAAAGCATCTCTTCTTGTTTTTCTTTGTCAGAAAGGGTGAAGCTTTCCCCTTTTGTCTCAGCCAACATTTCCTTACTTATTCCTCCCTAAAACTGTTTCTAACAAGCAGAAGTGTATTTCCATAATTGTCTTAAACGATTAAGGATTACCTCTTTCATGAAGTTTAGATAAGCCACTAACACCAGGCCCTGCTCCCTATCAGTCTGGGGTGGGACAGGCACAAATATTTTTCCACAGCTCCCTAGGTCATTCTAATTTACAGCCAGAATTGAAACTGGTGTACAGGGACTCTGCATGATATACTTTTTTGGCTTGAGAAGGTTTGAGTTTCCTTGGTAATCTTCTTAATTTCACTCCTAAAAGCTGGGAAAGAGAAAGATGTGATCTGTTGGAACCTCCAGACCATCCTCTTGGGTTTTTTGTCAATTGTTAATTAGCCCCAGTGATTTGACTCGTGTGCTGAAGGGGCTGCCCCCAGCCCACCCCAGGTCAGCCTTTCTCTCAGCTAACACCCACCCAACCTTCTCCTCAGAGTCCCTGAGCTGAGTGCAGAGTCCATCCTCACATCCAGCCTTTCTTTCCTCGGCCCAATTTGGCTCTTTTGTTTTCTTCCTTTTTTGAATTAAATCTGCCCTCCTAGGTTAAAAAATACATGTATTTACTGCAACCACTGAAACAATACAAAGATGTTTTTACAAAGAAAGATTTGCATACTCTTCTCCTTCCGGTCTCCATCCTCTGTCATTCCATAAGGCCAGGCTCTCTCTGTGGCCCCTGTCTCTCTCCAAGACCAGGGTCATCAGGCCCTTGGCTCATCTGCTGGGTCTCTGTGGTGGGGATGGGGGTTGGGAAGGAATTGCTGAGGGAAAGATTGAAAAGGGGGTCAGTCCAGAATCAAAGCAATGTGAGGGCTCAATTCCTCCTACTACTACATTTTCTCTTAAGTTTTTAGTTTGATTTAATTTAATTTAATTTAATTTAATTTTTAGAGACAGAGTCTTACTTTGAAGCCCTTGGTAGAGTGCTGTGGCCTTACAGCTCACAGCAACCTCCAGCTCTTGGGCTTAGGCGATTCTCTTGCCTCAGCCTCCTGAGTAGCTGGGACTACAGGCGCCGCCACAACGCCCGGCTATTCTTTGTTGCATTTGGGGGCCGGGTTTGAAGCCACCACCCTTGGTATATGGGGCTGGTGCCCTACCCACTGAACCACAGGCACTGGCCTGAAATAATTTTAAACTTTGAGAAAAGTTGTGAAATTCATGCAAAGAACTTCCATATACTCTTCACCCAGGCTGCCTTTCATTTTTGCCAATTATCCCAATAATTTCTTTAATGTGCTTTATAGTCAAAGGGGCCCAACCCAGAGCTACACATTTAATCCAGCTGTTCTGTCTCTCTAGCCTGGTTAAAGGAATTTAACCAGGACCCTTCCCCAGCCTTTCCTTGACTTTCCTGACATTGTTACTTCTGAAAATTGTAGTCCAGTCATTTTGAGGAATGTCTTCCTATTTGGTTTTTCCAGTGTTTCCTCATGATTAGATTCAGGTTATACCCTTTTGGCTAGAATATTATGGAAGTGGTGGTGGGTTCTTATCCCATCCCATCCATCAGGTGGCTTGTGATGGCAAGTAGTACCGTTACTGGTGATGTTTACCTTGATCACCTGATTAATATGGTGTTTATTGAGTTTCTCTTCTGTACAGTTACCTTTCTCCCCATTGTAATTAATCAGTAACTTGCAGGGTGCTTGTTTAAAATCATGTTAAATTCCATTCCTCACTCCATTTACGTCCACTAGAGTTAGCACAATACAACAGTGTTTTGAAATGGGACCTGTCTCATGAACAAATTGGTGATGTTACATCAGGAGTGGGTTAGTTATCAAAGGAGTGGACTCTTAAAAATGAATGATTTGGTCCTTCCCCCCCCCCTTTCTTTCTCTCATGTTCCCTCTTGCCCATGTGACATCTTCCACCATGTTATAATGCAGCAAAAGACCCTAACCAGATACCAGTGCTATGCTCTTGGATTTCCCAGCCTCCAGAACTAAGAGCCAAATAAATTTCTGTTCATTATAAATAATCTAGTTTGTGGTATTCTGTGATAGCAGCATAAAACAGCTTAAGACACCATTGTGCTATAAGAGCGAGCTTTTTCTTTTCCTTATTCACCTAATTCTTTTTTGGTATTTTTGGACAGAGTTTCATTATGTCGCCCAGGCTAGAATGTTATGGCCTCAGCCTAGCTTACAGCAACCTCAAACTTCTGGGTTCAAGTGATCCTCCTGCCTCAGCCTCCCAAGTAGCTGGGACTACAGGCAACTGTCACAACACCCAGCTAATTTTTCTATTTTTTGTAGAAATGGGATCTCCTTCTTGCTTGGGCTGGTCTCAAACTCCTGAGCTCAAGGGATTCTCCCACCTCAGCCCCCAAGAGTGCCAGGATTACAGGTGTGAGCCACTGTGCCCAGCCTCACCTAATTCTTTATATCATTGTGAACATAAGCTTCTATTTTATTGAATAGTTATAATCCATTGTTGTCTTTATCTATTTTGATTATTATACTATCTCAATATTGCTAACTGGAGTTTTGGCAAACTGACTACTGCATTGTTTTAACATCTCCCTATCACTCATTGAGCAATTCCTTATATTCTGGTACAGTAAGATGTTCCAGGGTTGTCTTGTCCTATCCCTGCACTGGCCTTGTAATTACTCATTTTCTCCAACAAGTGCTAGTTTCATTAGTGGCTAATGCTATTTAGAAATCAAGATGTGGGCTCTGTGTATGCCTCTGATCACTAGGATGTCATTGCTTTCAGGTTCTCTCGTTGTATCAAACTGGGGTACACTAGGAAATACATGTATGCAGTACGCCATTTATGCCTATATATTTTGTGTGTGTATATATGCATATACATACATACATACATACATACATACATACATACATACATACATATATACACACAGACACTGAAAACCATGACTTCACACCAATACCTCCTATTCCAATCCAGTTACACAGGGGTTCATTCTAGCCCTTCTCCTTTGCATATTTGTACACACCTTGGCATTAGTGAGAAATCTGTCTCTCATTGTCCTCTATTACGTCTACTTATTTGCTCAAGTTCTCGATAGAGTCAATCTTCTACTCTCCACAGGGCTACTGCCCTACCAGCCTGCTCCCAAGTCCTCCTCATGATGTCCCCAACTCCTGCTGACCACTCCTCCATCACTCCAACGCTCTCCCCACACAGCCCCACTGCCGTTGCACTGCCTTCCTCCTCAGTATCCTCATCTTCCTCTGGGAAACCTTCCCTTGCCATGCCTCAAACACATAAGAACACTCCCCTTTGTGTTTTCCTTTCAGTGTATTCAATTTTGTTCCTCAAGGATAGAGTTACTTGTGACAGGATGAATTGGTTTTGGCGGGGAGTAGGGGGTTTCATTTTATTTTGTTTTCCAAATCCCCAGGATGTGAATATGTATGTGTACGCATATACCTATATATATTTTTTTAGTTAGTATTTATAATAAAGAAAGAATATTTGCTTCTTGCTCTTTTTTAAAATTTCATACTTTATTATTTAATTCAATATATGCTTCTTGATATAAGCAATATATGCTTCTTGACGTAATGTTTAAAATAGCTGATCAGCAGCACAGGATGGCCAGGATGAAGAGGTGATTGATTAGAAGGAGGTCTTTGCAGTTTTGCTTGAAAAGATAATCAAGTTATTACTTAACTGTCCGTTGTGGCCTTTCATGAACTTTTCCCCCATTGGGTCCTTTTTCCCACTGGAGAGCTGCCTTTGATTTAAAGGCAAAAGCCTACTAATTTGCTTTCCTCACCCATTCATTTATTCATCTATATATCATCCACCGAATATTTATTGAAGGCCTACTAAGTGCCTAGGGCAGGCCACGGGGATATGGGACCTCCTGCACTGTCCCTCCCCTGGCCTGAGCTGTCCCTCTGGTGCTCCTTTGTTCTCTGTTCCCTGAGGTTCTCTATTTATTGCTTGGCTGGTGCAGGCTATTGGGGGAGTATGTAAAGGGGAAGGCCCAGGGGGAGAGCCAAGGAATTGGTCCCTGTTAGCCAGCTTGACCCCCTCAGAGGGAACAACTCCTCAGAGAGCCACTTTCCCTTCCCCTTGGGATGCCAGCTCCTCCCAGCCCACAGAGCAACCAGTCACAATCCCCCCGTAACACAGCAAAAACAGGGTGTTTATCAGCTGGGTTATCTCTCTTCTGGCTTCTGGGGATCTTCTGTAGGGGCGAGAGAGGAAGATGAAAGGTGTACACACCCACACCTACTCAGGAGCCCAGCTCTGGGCGGTCCCTCCTTCCCTCTGCCCCTCCCCCTCCATCTCAGCCCCTTTCCCCAGGAGAAAGGTCTCTGCCTGGGGCCCAGATAGCTGTGGAGCAGCATTCAGCTCTGCACTTGAGCCAAGGAACATGGTGGAAAACACGCTTATTTGCTTTGTGGTCATCTGTTCTCCGCTGAGGGAGGCCTGAGCAGGGTGGGGAACAGCTGCAAGTCACCTTGGGTGACTATGATGTTATCTGGGCCTAACGGTTTCCTTTGGGTAGGCATTTCCGCCCTCCTGTTTGTGAAGCCAGAAACCTGTGCTGGGGAAGCCCATTCTGAGCAAAAGGGGGACTGGTTTGAGGGAGAAAGGAAAAAGCCCCAGGGGCAGGGGCAGAAGACCAGGGGGTCAGTGATGTGCCCATCACCAGCTCTGCTGGGCACTTCTGAAAAGAAGAAAGGAAAAAAATCATGAGCACAAGCAGGGTGCATTGCAGGTTACTAGGAAATGTCCTTTCTTGCTGTCATTCTGTCTTCATGTCTTCACCTCTGCAGGCGTGCGGCTGGAATAGAAAGGGCTCACCATTAACTCCTGGGGACAGGGACACCTTTCGCTGTGCCCCTGAGTGCCTGGCTCTAAATAAAAGAAATATTAGCCCTTGTTCATTTGAAGCTTGTATGTGAGGCTAAGCATTATAAAAATAGCCACTCTTTCCAGAGCACCTACCCCACTGTATGGGTGAGGAAAATGAGAATCAGAGAGGTTAAATGGCTCGTCTAAGGGAATGCAGCTGGAACACAGCAGAGCTGGAAGTTAGCCCTTAACCTGCCTGTTTCTGAAATCAAGGGTCTTGCCCTTACATTCAGCTGAGTGAAATGAACTAGTAACTGCTCTGGCATTAGGACTGCCAGTGTTTTAGAAAGTCAGGCCTGTCAGGCATAGCAGCTCATGCTTGTAATCCTAGCACTCTGTTAGGCTGAGGCGAGTGGATTGCCTAAGCTCAGGAGTTTGATACCAGCCTAAGCAAAGCAAAACCCCACCTCTACAAAAAGAAAAACTATCAGGGCACGGTGGTGGGCGCCTGTGCTCCCAGCCACTTGGGAGGCTGAGACAAGACTCTGAGGTTGCTGTGAGCCATAATGCCATGGCACTCCACCCCGAGGTGACTGAGTTAGATGGTCTCCAAAAAAAAAAAAAGAAAGAAAGAAAGAAAGAAAGAAAGAAAGAAAGAAAGAAAGAAAAGGACAGGCCTTAAAAGATTCTACAACAGGAAAGAGGCACTATTTCTAAGAGTGGTACCCCAAACACCAATCTAAATGCCTGAAAGTCCACAGATGGTGCTGGGATGAGCAGAATCAGGGCAGTTCTTTGTGGCATGAGCAGGTGCTCAGCTGACATCCTTAGCAGTTTCTCCATGCCTCCTTTCACAGCACTCACCTGTCCCACTGTGCACTTCTGTGATGTCTTTGCCTTTTCTCCTTGAATGGGGTCAGGGCTTGGGCATGGGGTTGGGAGGAGTGAGAATTCTGCAGGATGACACAGAAGCATTTCACTCACAAGTCTGTGATGGCATTCCCTTCCCCCCACCCCCCTCACCCCGCTTTCTTTCTGCCCTGGGGGAAGGATCCAGAAGGGGCCCCTAAGGCTGATGGCATATGAACTGGTAGTAGAGAAGGATCTTGGTGCAGAGTCCAGTTCTGTCATCCCCCCCCAGGCAGCCTCTTTGCTGCCCTCTTTGCTAGGACAGTCCTGGGGGAGGGTTGCTATGCAGGACCTTATGGGAATAGGATGGTTAGGATCTTAACCTTTACTATATTTAATAGGACTGGAGAGAAGGCCTTTCAGCAAGCAGCTTATGGGAGTTGAAATTCCCACAAAACCCAGTGCATCAATCAAAGCAGGGTTTGGGGCAAAGTGTTCCTGCTCCAAGGAGCTTGGAAAACTATGCCTGGATTTCTTGTTTTTCTCCTCCTCCTCCTCACACAGATGACTGATGATACATGGGTACATAGTGGTTTCCTGAAAATGTGAGGCTGGAAGGTGCAGAGGAAACTTGTGAAGGGAAAGTTGGTCCCCACGGAGCCAGCAGGCTGCGAGCTGGCGCTGGACCTGAAGAGCTCCTCTGAGCGGCTCTGGGAGAACACAGTTGCCTTCAACCAGGGCGGGCTCTCTAACTCCACCCGAGACTCCCGGGAAGCCAGGTATGAAATCGGGGCGGGGGTGGGGGTCAGAAAGGAAAGAAGGGAAATGAATAGAAAGGACGATTCTAATTGGGGGGACAAGAAAAAGAAAGAAGACATTAAAAGAGAGAGGGCTAGATGGACTGAAACCACAGCAAAGCCTAGGGTCCCGAGAAACTTAGCAGAAAGAGGGGCGCGGCGGCTGCCCATCCCCATGTTTGGGCACGTTACAGAGTCGTGGCCCCCGCGCTTGAGTCCTGCCCTGGGAGGGACAGTATCTGTTTAGATTTGCGTCTAAATTTAAACCCTGATCGTCGGCCTCCCTCCCCTTCCTCTTCCCTCCTCCCTGCTCCTTCCTCGTTCTCTCGCGCAGGCCCCCGCGGCCGGGGCAGTCCCGCCGCCCGCTCGCCCCGCGCCCGCTGCAGCCCGAACCCGGCCCTGGCCCGGAGCCGAGGGGACAGCGGGGACCGCGAGCTCCTGCTCCCAGCCAGGGGCGCGCCAGCCGAGGAGCCTGCACCTGAAGGACATGGAGGTAAAGGACGCGGGGCCGGGCGGCGCGCGGGGTCCCTCTGGCGCCTCCTCCCCAGGCGGCTGCCCCTGCTCGGAGCAGGGGCGCGCGGCTCGTCGCTGCTGCTAGGCAGAAGGGCGAATGCCTGCTGCCTCCATGTCTCTCTGGCCAACTCCGGAGGATTGTCCCTGCGCCCACCTGGGAGACGGCTGTGGGCGAGGAGTGGGTCGGCGGGGCAAGCCCTCAGAGGGACAGCGGAGAGGCCATCGTAGGGGTCCAGGCGTTTGGGTTAGGAGCTCAAACGCTTTGGTAGGGAAAGAGCTAGCTGCAGCCAGGGTGTGTGAAACTGGGGAAACGTGGGAGCGAAAACTGCGAGGAAGCAAAAGCCCCTGACTCTGAAGGGATGGGAGCTAAAAGAGAAACGGGACCGGCAACGCGAGGCCAGCACTTCTTTGTGGGTCTGTGGGCTTCCGTTCTCACTTGCAGAGTGGCCTTTTGGAGAGTCCAGTTGTCCTCTTGCTTCTGAAATCGCTCTTGTGTCTGTCACAGTTTCTTTCATAACTTTCTGAAAAGCTCCCCTCACTGGGCAATCAAATGACCCCATTCTGCTAAAACTCAGACTCCCCTGGAAGCCCCTGCCTTCCCAGACTGTGTGCGGGGTGTGCGGGCCACATCTGTGCGGTGTGCCAGAGTGAGGCCCAACACTTCTCTGCCTGCTGAGAGGAGGCTGGGACTCTCCGTGTGCTGTTCCAGTCTCCAGGGGCCCAGCAAGCACCTTTCAGCAGGGGGTGACTAGGAATATCCCCCGCACCCGTGTCTTGGAGATTTCCCCCGGGAAACTGAGATCTGGTATTTAGCTCTCAGTTATTTAGTAGGACCTGAGGCTTTTGAAACGAAGAAAGGAGAAGGTGCAAATGTTATGTAGTTTTTAAGGTGATTCCCACTCATATTCGAAAGGAAAGCTGTGCCCTCACGAGGCTGTGGTGGCAGCAATCGGATTCACAGTAACCCTGCTCCAGGCTCTCTGCCTGTGTCCTGGCTCTTCCTTCTAAGCTAAGACTCAGTGCTTGCCTGGGAAGCTCGGTGACTTCTCTAAAGTGGCGACAGGTTTGTCCCAGGCAGCTGTATTCAGGCATCCAGCTCAACCAGTTGTCTTCAGGGAACTGGGATCACCTTCAGGGAGACTTTACAGAGCGTGAAAGCCACTGGAGTCTGAGATGGACCCTCTGTAAAAACACTGGCAAGGTAGGGAAACTCCAGCAGATTAGGGCTGGGGGCAAGAAAAACATACAGCAAAGCTCAGCAGGTGGTTTTCCCAAGTCTACTCAAAGATCATGCAAGCACAGAGCAACAGGATCCTTTCTGAGCTGACTGCTGCTCACAGCAGAGGAGAGAAATGGCCCAGCTTGTTGGGTTGAGTGAAGGCACCGTAAGGAATTGCTTCAGAAGTGACTTCTGTCCTCTGGGAGAATGTAGGGTGCCTCTGGGAGAATGTAAGCCCAGGCTGGAGGTTTGATAGGATTTATGACCTGTCTAACCTCTCGTAGAAATGGATTGGAGATAAGAGGGAGACAAATCTTAGTCATCAAACAGGTTGCTGCTTGAGGGCCAATTGCAGCACGTTAGAACTTTGTTCTAGCAACACATAGAAAGTCTCTTTCCATAGAGGCACTTTTTCCTCCCTTAGTTGAGGAAGGAACAGTGTATGGCAGAGGCACTGAAACTTCAGGGGAGCAACTTCCTGTGCAGCTTGAGGGGGTGGGAAGCAGGAAAAGAGAAGGGCCTCCAGTCTACCAAGATGTGTAGTAACTGATGAAGGATTCTGCCAAGAAACCAAATCATTCCTCTGCGGGGGTTTGGGAGACCCAGGGAAGGGTTGCTCAGCCAGCCAGCGAGCCTGACAGTCCATTGATTTGCTGGCTTGCAGTGACTGCTTTTGAAATACCTTTCTCAAAACTCTCAAAAAAATAACTGCAACTGCTAGGACCGTTGAAAGAAGTGAAGAGGAAACCAAGGGGTCAGGGAAGTGACGATTCTTAGACAGGAAGTGAACTTTTCATAGTAGGGCCTGATATGCAGAGCAGAGCATCACCAGGATCTGGGAATTCCTGAAAATCTTTAGAGAGGTAAAGGCCATTTTTGAGATATGCAGGCACTACTGTATTTGGGAAGAAACTGAGTTACAGTACTTCTCAGTAATAGGAATTCAACAAGGCTTGCTCAACACTCATTCTCTAGAGCCCACTTACCTATTGGAAGTCTTTAAGAAATCTGAAGTCACCATTACCTTATCAGCAACATCAACCATTACTTCAGCCCTCATTAAATCTTCTGGAAAGGCAAAGATGCCGTCTGATCCCTGCCTTTTACAAGCTCACAATCTGGTAGAGGAAATGAGACTTACTCTATCCTGTCATGTATACTATTTTCAAATGTACAAGCATCAGATGAATGTGCTGCAGGCCCTGAGCTCTGCAGGAATTCAGAGGAGAGGAGACTCAGAAGAAGCCTCAGAAGAAAAGTGGTGGTAAGGAAGAGAAGGCGTAAGGAATGGGTACAAGAAGGACACGCCAGCAAAGTGGGCCAGTTGGCTAGAGAGGAAGGTAGAGAAACAGGAAGAGAGAGAGAGAAAAAAAAGAATGAAGTAATAAGATAAAGGCCAGGGCCACTGAGTAGATACCCAGCGAGGTGGATGAGTGGAACTGAAATCCAAGCCACCTGGAGGAAAGTTACTTTTTCTTTACACAAAGTCTCCTTGCCTAGCTGAGCCCCAAAGAAGTGCCTTTTTCTAATTCATGCAGAAGCCATGTGTAGCCCTGGAGGCCCAGATTCTGGTCCATGGACAGCAGAACACTCTGGGAGGGGCTGAGTAGCAGTGATAATATAGCAAAAATGCCAGTTCCTGGACTGAGCAAGAAAACCAAGTATGGGGCTTCTTTGAGAGTCCAGGTATTTTCTGACCTCAAGAGATAATAAGAATAGAAAAGATGGAAAAGATTAAAGACCATGTGCGGGGGGAGAAATCACTGATCTGCACGGTGCCCAGAAGAGTGGAGTTCTCCATGATGACAGGCGAAGGGCAGGGTCAGCTCTCAGAGCTTTGTAAGCCCTCTGCAGGCAAGGCTGACTTCCTGGCTTCAGGTCTCCAGAGGTGAGCATGGTGCCTAGCATATAGTCATGAAACTTTTCAATAAAAGCTGTCTGGATGCACAATTCACAGAAATAGGATGCTTCTTTCCATCTCAGTGTGCAGCTCAAATGCCTTTACCTCTGAAAGCCTCCCGAGATGCTCTCAGGCTCTACATCACTCTCACAGCACTTTGTTCAAACCACTGTTAGAGCACCAGGTGGAATTGCAACTGGTCAGCCTACCTGGCTATCTCTCTCGAAGGCATATAAGATATGGTCCCTTTCCGCTTGAGGGAATGGGCCTTATCTTATATATTTAGGGCCTAATGGGTACCCAAGAAAGATTTGTGGAATGAGTGAGTAAATACATTACTGGCGATGGGAGAATGATCAGATTTTTTTTTTTTTTGAGACCCTCAGTAGAGTGACATGGCGTCATAGCTTACAGCAACTCTAACTCCTAAGGCTCAAGCAATTCTCTTGCCTCAACCTCCCAAGTAGCTGGAACTATAGGCGCCCACCACAAATGCCCAGCTATTTTTAGAGACGGGGTCTTGCTCTTGCTCAGGCTGATCTCCAACCTGTGTGCTCAGGGCAATCCACCTGCCTTGGCCTCCCAGATTGCTGGGATTACAGGCATGAGCCACTGCGCCCAGCCCCAAAGATTAGATTTTTTTTTTTTTTTTTGCAGTTTTTTCTGGGGGTAGGGCCGAGTTTGAACCCGCCACCTCCAGTATGTGGGGCCGGCACCCTACTCCTTGAGCCACAGGCACCACCCAAAGATTAGATTTTTTAAACTGTGTTTTGATATGTTGGTTTTGATTGTTCTAAGAAGCATGTCCAACACTCTCTGAGAAATACGGATATCTTATGATACAAATATGAATCTTCTCTAGAAAAGATAATAGGTGACATTATTATGTATAGGAACCCAGAGGACAGAGTTGTATGATTAAAAAAGAGCTGAAGACACAGGACGTCAAATTTAAATTAATATTCTTAGTTGTGTAAATATAAATTATAGGCACCGCCAAATAGCCTGAGGGTGCTTGCAAAAATTTTAATTTTTACTGATTAAATCCTTCCTTTGTTCAACTAAGTAGTAGACACATAGTTGCAGGGGGACAAATTTAATATTAAGTTATTACTTGTCATTCATTCATTTATTCCATATTTATGGAACATTTATTGGATACCAAATGTTGTATTTTAAATGTGCTTAAAAATTATGGGGCTATCGTGTCTTTTCATCCTAATAGACTGTCAGGATTACTATTGACGAGGGGGTGTGTTTGTGTGTGCGTGTACGTCTGTGTGTGTGTACACTTACACTTACTGGTGTATGTAACATGCTCATTTTGCAACCTATTTTTTTACCCATATCTTTTTTCCTCAGGAAACCTTGTCTACTATTTTTTTTTAAACCTGAGGGCTAAGAGATAGGACAGAAACAGAATCCATGCCTTAAAAAGATCGTTTTGAGATTTCACGGTGAAGCACTGGTAGAAACACCCAGAGCCTTTGCTGTCTCTGACCCACCCTGTCCCTGAGCCATGTGTTGGCTGCTAGTTGGGGTCAATGGGTCGTAATCAGGAAACATGGAGCCTCTGAAGCTAGAGTTTGGCTCAGTGGACGTGTGGGTAAGTCCGCATTCCTCTCTGGCTCCCACGTGCCCTGTGGGACCCTCACAGCCTCACTGGCTACCACTTAGCAGACAGCTTCCATTTTCTGGAGTTTCGGGCAGTCAGACAGCAAGGTTGGGCCCAGGCCCTATCTCAGGAGGGGTGAGTGTGCATTCCTGGGAAGGAGTCGGGTTACAGAGCCTGATCCACAGTGTGGCTCCTCTCAGTGAGGCCGCCAGAGCCTGGCGCACAGGGTTCCGTGGGAAATCGGAACACTGGCGGCTCAGCAGCCTGGTAATCTTATCAGGGCGGCAAGAGAAAGCATTTTGGTTCCAGAGAAATCTGAAGGCAAGCTCTGCCTTCCTCCAGTAATAATATTTTAGGTTTGCAGAGCCAACCTGACAACCCTGTTCAATTCACTGGAATCTGAAAAGTCTCAAAGCCCTGGGTGGAATAAAAGTCTCTAATTGCTCCCCGCCATGGCACAGAGGGACAGACCAGCTCACCCAGAGGTATGCAGAGACTTTAGGTGCTGTTTGGTCTTTGGAAAGCCAACAGCTTGCAATTTTTCTCTGATCTAGGGACTAGTTCAGCCTGAGTCTTAAGAAGTAAGGACAGAGGCTCAGCACCTGTGGCTCAAGCACCTAAGGTACCAGCCACATACACCTGAGCTGGCGGGTTCGAATCCAGCCCAGCCTGCCAAACAACAAGGACAGCTGCAACCAAAAAATAGCCTGGTGTTGTGGCAGGTGCCTGTAGTCCCAGCTACTTGGGAGGCGGAGGCAGGAGAATCACTTGAGCCCAGGAATTGGAGGTTGCTGTGAGCTGTAATGCCACAGCACTCTACCCAGGGTGACAGCTTGAGGCCCTGTCTCCAAAAAAAAAAAAAAAAAAAGTAAGGATAGAGGGGTGGTTCTCATGTTATCAAAGCTTCAATGACGCTACTGACACAGGACACCGAGTTGCAGCCATCAACAGTCTTGCTAGAACCCCCCAAGAGCTCATCTCCTGAGCTACACTGGAGCAAATCCTCTCTCGTCCCTTGGTCTTTAGGCTTCCCGTCTTTTTCCTTTTGGACCTCCTCAATACCTATCTCCTGGGAATCGTGGAAACTGACCTCTGTACTCATGAGGCTTATTCTGTCAGGTCATTTATCTGGATGGCTCAAGTCCTCTTCCAAGGGAAGAGCCTCCAGTCACAGCAATGGCAGCCTCAGTGGCTCCCCAGGAGATGGTCATGCAGGGCCCTTCCTCTGTAAGAGACCCCTCTGAGATACCATTAGAGCCCGGCCTCCGTGGATAATATTAGAAGGCCCCAAGCTGGAAGTTCTCAGATGGGGACAGTGAGATGTTCTGGACATGGGAGCTGACGTTCTCTCCAGCTAAGAAATGAGCATTTGCATCATTGATGTCTCTGCTCTTTCTTTTCAAGCTGCTTGTACCCTCTCAGGGCCATTCTCCTGGGCTCAGGCTAGCAATCACAACTCTTCCCCAGGGCAGACTCAGCAGGCATGAGAGCATACGTGCGCAAGGCAGGGACATCGCACTCAGCCTGGGGCTGGCGCGGGCTTCCTGCTGGAGATGATTTCTGAGGTGAGGCTTGAGGGATGAGTAAGAGTTAACCAAGCACAGCACAACGAGAAGAGCATTCCAATCAGAGAGAGTGATACGAACAAAGTTGCTGGTGCAAGAAACAGCATGGCGTGCCTGGGGACCGCCGAACAGGTCATCTCCGGAGGATAAAACAAGAGAAGGATTCTTAAGGTCCGAGGACGAGACGGGGGTTTATGTATAAGTTGCAGTGCCATAATTCCTGCCATAAAGGAATGCTCTTCTATTTAGGGAAACAAGATATACACACATGACATAATGTAAAAAAAACATGCAAGGGAGTATCTTGATGAGCTCTAAGATTTGTGGGCATTCCAAGACTCCTCTCAGGGGAGTAGAAACTGACTTCCTTTGTGGGGACTCCTCCACACGTGCTGCTCTTCCCCACCTCCTGGTAGCCCTGGGGCACAGAACACACAGGGGACCTCAATCTGATGATGAGCAGGCCCCAGGGTCTGCACCCACAGCCTACTGCCAGGTCCCAAGGGAATGCGTTGAGCAGTCAAGTTCAGCCAAAGCCACCCCAAGTTCTCTTACCTTCTCCTATAAAGAGAGGGTTCTTGCACTAAACCACACACACACACACACAGACCCATCTCCTGTTCCCACTTACACATCCATCTGCTTCCCCCCTCATTCCTCTCACTGTGGCCCCACATCCTGCACACCCTAACATCATTCTCCTCTTGGCCCAGAGGCCACCTAGGAAAACACAGGGTAATCCTAGTGGCTACAGCTGCCCACATGAGTCAGCCCAGGCCCCGCTAAACAGCAACACAGAGACAAGAAGCTGAGCCTTGTGGCTGCTATTGCACCACCCGGGCTCCCACGCCAGAGGTCACAGAGAATTTCCACCTCACAATATGCCACAGGAGGCTTTGGGCATCTCTGCTGGGCTCCCACCCTCAGTGGTTCATTCCAAATACATGAGCCTGGTGCACATTTCTCTCACCCTGCTGGGGCCACCACCACTCTCTCTGTGCCTTCGAAATTATGTTCCCAGGCCTCAGGTCTCTGGCTTGTCATGTTTTAGAGATATGTTTTGATGAATAATGGGAATTTCATTTCTAAGCAGCCACACCACTTTCAGTGTGGGAGATACCCAAAGCTTGTCATCGTGGTAATTACTACCATTTGTTGAATTACCTGCTACATACAGATGTTTTACACAAATTTATTTCTCTTAATCCTCATAAAGTCTTATTATATCTTTCTTTAGATAAGGATGCTGAGGCTTTGAGAGGTTTAAATAATTTGTCCAAGGGTTTTTTGTTTTTTAAATAGAAACAGGGTATTGCTATATTGCCCAGGCTGATCTCAAACTTCTGGCCTCAAGGAATCCTTGCAAAGTGCTAGGATTACAAACTTGTGCCGCCACACCCATGCCATTTGTCCAATGTCTAGAAGGTGATTGCTAATCTTCTACCATTCAAACTTACCCTGTTGGGTGGGATCCTTCACCTCCTGTTCTTCCTCTTGCTGTGGAGAAACTGGCTTTCTTCATAGTGCCTGTGTGGGTTGCCAGAGACAGACTACCTACCTTGGCCCGGCCGGTCTCCCTCCAGCTCAGACCAGGCCACAGTGGTGGCCAGGTAGCTCATGGCTTGGAGCTTTCAAGGTCTGTCACAGATTCACTCTGAGCCCTCCTCTACACATCTAAAAGACTTCTGAAAGTCTCCACTTGGGTCTCTGGGTGAAAGCAGTGCTCAGACCTAAGGTCAAAAGGAAGTTTATATAAAATTCATTTTTAGAGCAATTTCTTTCATTCCTTTTATTTGAGAGATAAAGAAACTGAACATAAGTGGTTTACTGATGGTCGTGCTTTTTTTTTCTTTTTCAGATTAATATGAGGGTACAAACAATTGGGTTACCTTGCATTTGTTAGGTAAAGTCCTAGTTGTAATAGAGCCATTTACCCAGGAGGTGTGCCTTACATTCTGCCCATTAGGTGAGACCTTTCTAATCCCCACTCCTCCCCTTTCTTTTACTCTTCTTCGCCCTTCTTCCCCACTTGCATTTAATTGTGTTTTTCTCTTATATAGGCTGATGATCACACTGAATGTCAGTTATCGACAAAGTCAGAATTAAAACAAAAGTCTTCTAACTCCAACACACTAGGACACTTTTTTTTTGAGACAGAGTTTCACCCGGTTGCCCAGGCTAGAGTGCCATGGCCACAGCCTGGCTCACAGCAACCTTGAACTCCTGGGTGCAAGCAATCCTCCTGCCTCAGCTTCTCAAGTAGCTGGGACAACAGGTGCCTGCCATTCTGCCTGACTAATTTTTCTATTCTTAGTAGAGCTGGGGGTGTCGAACTTGCTCAGGCTGGTCTTGAGCTCCTGGGCTCAAGCAATTCTCCTGCCTTGGCCTCCCTGAGTGCTAGGATTATGGGCATGAGCCCCAGCACCCAGCCCAAGACAAGAGCACTTTCTATCATATATTTAAATTGTCTCATAATTACTTTATTGCCACCCCATTTCTGTGTATTGTCTTCTTGACAGTCTCTGAAGTCTACCCCAGTGGTCCTCAGTTTTCTAGGTCTTACCTATTCAGCATCTAAATCCAGGGGAAACAACTTTTATTATCATTGTTTTAACAGCAAGAGCCAAGAGATCCATAGCTAAGGCTAGGAGGGCCACGTCCTTCTCCCCAGGTGCAGTCCCCCCCCCGTTCTAGGCTTGCTTTCTACCATGCCTTTGAGGGGGCTTTCCCAGGGTATCCCTCTGCCCCCATTGCCCAGTCATGCCCAAATCCTCCACCAAGGCCTGAATTTAGGTACCCAGAACAAAAAGAACAAGGATGAGTCTAAATCCTTGTTTCTCCTAGGGGAAATGAATGCTCCAGGCTACTATAGAATGCCCAAGTGCCTCGGAGATGGAGAATGCAAAGCTAGTGGAGTTGACAGGTATAGGAGTTTGCTAGGGCTCCCCTAACAAATTACTACAAACTGGGCGGCCGAAAACTACAGGCATGCTCTCACAGTTCTGGAGGCCAGATGTCTAAAAGCAAGGTGTCGCCCTGGCACATTCCCTGCAGAGGCTCCAGGGAAGAATCCATCCCACGTTTCTGTTAGCAGCTGGTGGTTGCCACCTTCCCTGACTTGTGGCCGCACTCCACTCTTTGGCTCCTCTGCACAACACCTTAGAAGGACATGTGTCATTGGATTTATGACCCACATTAATTATCCTGCATGATTGCTCTTCTCACAATCCTTCACCACATCTACAGAGACTCCTTTTCATAATGTAACATTCACAGGTTCTGGGAATTAGGAGGGGATCATGTCTTTTGGCAGACCACTGTCCACTATAGCAGGCAGCCTGCTATCCATATGGAGGTAAGGGGCTTGGGGATTGGAAGGGTGAATTGGAAGGGTATGTTGTGACCACCCCCACCCCCACCCCCAGCCCCCAGAGTGCCCCAGGGGGAAGTTGTGATAACTATTTGCTGATACCCGTGTGTGACTGATTTCCTGCTTCTTTCTATATATACACGTATAACCCATATGCAGTACTGTGTCCTCCACACCCATATTGGTGTGGGTCACAGCTACAATTCAGGGAGCTTCAGGTGGGAGGGGAGACTCCAGGATATACGGAGCATTTTCATGGAGCTATGAAGTTCACTCCACCTGACCTGGTCTCTTTCCAGCCAGGTAACTGTTGTGTTAGCATGCTGGGAAGAGCTATTCAAGATTATCTAGGGTCTCCAATACCTTTATAAGGGATTGTGCTTAGCAAGATTGTCAAATTACGTTTTACATGCTCTCATTTTGCTATTCTGTTCTCCCATAGTCATTCATCGCTTCATCCATTTGTTTAAAGACAGTTACCAAACGAGACATGATAAGATACATACTGGCCCTCAAAATCCATAGCCTGGAAGGGGCGAGGGAGAAACAAAATAAATTATTACAAAACAATGTGATTGGTTCTGTAAAGGCAGTGAGTAAACAGTCCTATTGCATAAATGACAGGACGGGCTACCGTTGCTGTAATGAACAATGCCACAATCTTCCTGGCTGAAACAACAAAGGTTTGTTCCTCACTCACGCTGCCTGTCCTTCAAAGGTTGGCCGGGGCTCTGCTGATGGAGCAGCCACCATGTATGGAACACTGCTGGCTGTCATGGCGGAGGAAGGAAGGTTCTGGGGGACTCACTGCACTGGCCACGAAATGTGTCCTCTGAGAGGGCCATAATGGCTCCACTCAATCGCAGGGGCCTAGAAATGCAGTCCTCCCCTGACCACCAACTGAAGAGAGTTAGAAATACAGTAGAACCCCTGTAAGGTGACCACCCAAGGGACTGTAACAAATTGGTCAGCGTTCGGAGGTGTTCAACATAAGGAGCTTCCATTGAGTACATGTGGTGCATGTCTGGTCTGTGAAAATAAGGTCAACTTAAGGAGGTGGTCAGTGTAGGGAGGTGGTCAACTCTGGAAGTTGTGGTTCACAATGATAGTTGTGACTATCATCGGTGGCCTGGTAGGGTCTAAGAAGACTTTGCAGAGGAGATGAGCCAGGTCTGGAAATAAGCCTGTGCCTTCCAGGCTGATAGGGGAGGAAGGACTGGGGAAGGAAGCCTCTCTCTGCACCACTCAGGGCTCATTGGTTTGACACTTCTACAGCTCTCACGGTTGGAGACGTTCTTCCTGATTAAAAACTGCTCCACAAGCACAAAGAATGTTTCCAATGATATCAACTGTGCCTCATGCTTTGGGGGCGATTTAGAGAGGCAGGCAGGTCGGAAGGAGAAGCCACAGGGTTCACATAAACCCCATTTCTGCAGGAAAACATGTCAGAGAGATAGAAACATAAGCCATGAGGGGCGACTATTTAGACTATGTTCAAGCATCTAGTCCTAGAGCAGCCAGTTCTGTAGACCATGCCATCAAGAGATACGACTTGGAGCCTGATGGCTCCTGGCATGCTGGTCTTTTGCTACACCAGCAGTGCGGAATTATCCGCAAGGCTTTTGATCTGAAAGTGCTCCTTCATGATACACGGGGAGCTTATGCCTTCTTTCTCCATGTAGTTATGTAACACCAAGAATCATCATTCTTTTCCACAAGCCTGGCACATCAGCCCTGCCTTCTGTGCCCAAGGAAGGGGTTAGTGAAAGTCAGCCTGTGAGTAACCAGACTGGGGGGTGGGATGGTAGCAACAGGCTGCCCTCTGACCTCTTTAGGTTTCCTTTGTCTGATCATTGAATTTGTGACAGGCTGAGCAGGATGCTGTGCAGAGAGAAGAGAAAGGTGCTCTGAAGCCTGAGTTTCAGGTCCAGGTCAGTCAGTCACTGGTGTCAGGATCCTGGTCAGTTCCTCCATCTGTAAAACTGGTACCTGTTTTCACTACCGTGCCAGGCTATTTTGAAAAGGAAGTAAGACCATGCATGTGATAAATAAGATAATTTATGAAAGTACCTTGAAAAGTTCAACTATCCCACAAATTCCTGGTGGTAGTGTTATTAACATTTATTGCATTGATATTGTGAAAAATTATAACAACCAGCTCAGCACTCGTAGCTCAGTGGTTAGGGTGTCGGCCACATATGCTGAGGCTGGCGGTTTCGAACTTGGCCCGGGCCAACTAAACTACAATGACAACTGCAATAAAAAATAGCTGGGTGTTGTGGCAGGAGCCTGTAGTCCCAGCTACTTGGGAGGCTGAGGCAGGAGAATTGCATAAGCCCAAGAGTTTGAGGTCGCTGTGAGCTGTGATGCTACAGCACTCTACAGAGGGCAACATAGTGAGACTCTGTCTCAAAAAAAAAAAATTATAACCACCCCAAGTAGGTGTCCTGTAAGAAAGTATTGGTGTTTTCTTTGCCTATTTGAAGGTGGCAAAAGGGAGGGCAAAGAGGGTGGTGGGGTGAATATGAGCAAAGCTAACCCCATGTAGGACAAAGCAGCTTTTTATAGCATAAAGGAGGCTCAATCTTTGTAACGGTAAGATTACACTGCACCGTACACTTCTGTCACATTTCCTTTTCATTGCACTTTCCCACGTCTCCTCAACTAAACTGTAAGCTCTGAAAACCCCATCGTAGGCCCCGGTAGCCTAGAATGAGCATATGTATTTAACTCACCCTTATGCGCGAAGGAAGGCAGGCAGGCTTCATTTTGCCATGTGAGGAAGCAGCCTGGTGATGCACAAGTTGAGCATATAGACCTGGGAGCCAGACGTCTAGGTCTGGGCCCTGACTTCTCCATTTACGTCCTGTGACTTATCTGTGCCTTGGGGTTTCCATCTATAAAATGGAAATAATAATAGCAACTACTTGATAGGGTTGTTATGAGGATTAAATGAGTTAATGTTTATGTAAAGTGCTTAGAACAGTGCCTGGCACACATCAGATGTCATATAATTGTTTATTGAAGAAGTAAGTTTTTATAATCATTTTGAAGTGCACAGTGTCCCCATACTTTTGGTGTAGCTCTGACTGGGATGTGGGATGGACAAGAGGACGTTCTGAGTTCTTGTCCAGCCTGAGAGTCTGACCTAGGGGTGTTAGTAATACCACATGCAAACTTCTCCTAGTACAGCTGTCTGCACTTCTGTAGGGCTGGGCCTTGGGGATAGGGCTGGAACAGTATCCCAAATGAGTCTAGACCACAGCCTGGAAGACCAGGGGGGCTTTAAGCATGGAGTAGCACATCTAAGCGGCAGGCTCATGGGGCAGCCAAGGACTGCAAGAAGATGCCAGTCTCATTGGCTCAGTAAATGTATTTGGAAGAAAGAGAGGGAAGGGGAGAAAATGGCAAGTATGTTTTGTGGGTTTGCCCTGGTAGAGCAGGGAAAGGAGGAGCTGGGAGATGGGGAGAAAATCGTTCTGACCCAGGTAGAGCTTCCCTTCTGATTCCTCCCCCTTGCTTACCTGGGTTACCTGTGACCAGACAGGTCCTCACCTTTCACACTTCCATGGGGAGGGCCCTACTGGGGAGCTGAACAGGGTGGGGTCGAGGCTGCTAAGGCAGCTGCAGAGATTGGAGACAAGGAGGCTAACATTCAAACTAGAGCCGGTCTCCCTATCTCAGTTGGTGTCTCTGGAGCTTCTACCAGGCTTAAGAAGTTGAGTGCTTTCACATCAGAGGGTATTCTGATTTCTCAAATAGTCATATTACTTGCAAGGATTTTCTTTTTTTTTTGCAAGATGTATTCAGGGCAGGTTGAGCTACCTTGGCCAAAGTACTCTGATTAAGGAACCTAGGTCTTTCCTGAGAAAAGTCTTCCATGGCAGGCCACAGGGCTCTGTCGTTGGCCCTGACTTGTTAAACATTTTTTGTTAATGATCTGGATAAAAAATAGAAAGAATCCAGATGACCTACAGCTGGGATAGTTAATATGCTACATGACATATTCAAGTTCAAAATGATTTATATAAAAAGGGATGCTGGGCCAAAACCAACATAATAAAATTAAACAAGGATGAATGTAAAGTCCTCTGCTTAGCTTTAGGAAAATGTCATGCACCAGTGTAGAATAGAACTGGCTTAGAAATACACATGCATCTTTTCAATCACCCACAGCTATTTATTGGGCCTACTGTATGAGAAATGCCATCTGGGTTCCCGGAGGGAGTAAAATATAAAGATATTATCTCAACAAGCCGAAGGGTTAGTAGTGGTGGTGGAAAGTGAAGCGATAAGATGTGTCCCTAAATAAAACAGAGTATGGATATGCTGAAGTGTTATGTAAGTGACAAGAATATGGGGCTGGGGAGTTTTGCAGAGTAGGAATGTTCTTTTTTTTTTTTTCTTTTGAGACAGAGTCTCATTATGTCACCCTCGGTAGAGTGCCGTGGTGTCACAGCTCACTGCAACCTCAAACTCTTGGGCTTAAGTGATTTTCTCTTGACTCAGCCTCCCAAGTAGCTGGGATGACAGGCACCCGCCACAATGCCCAGCTATTTTTTTGTTGCAGTTGTCATTGTTTAGCTGGCCCGAGCTGGGTTCAAACCCACCAGCCTTGGTGTATGTGGCCAGCGCTGTAACAACTGTGCTACCAGCCCCGAGCCAGAGAAGGAACATTCTTAACTTGGGCAACTGGAGAAGGCTTCATGGGAGAGTGACATCAGAGTGACCACTGAAAACGAGGAAGATTTGTTCTTAACAGGTGGCAATAGTGAAGGGGCAAAAAGGGATGGTGGTGAGAAGCTAATGTGGCAAGGAGGGGGGAATGAAAGACATTGACAGGGAGCTGTGAGTTTGCCCCAAGTGACCCGTGTGGGGCACTCCTTAGCCCACACGTGTAGGCACGTGTGCGTCTGTGTGCGTGTATGTGTGTGTGTGTGTGTGTGCATGCAGATGGGGAGACAGAGGGTAGGCACTGCTGGAGAGACTGGATGGAATGAGACCGTGTACAGACTAGCGGACAACACTGACACTCGGTGTTTCTTACAGTCTGTAATGAAGGTCCTTGCAGAGAGGGGAGAGGAGCTTGCAGGATCAAGTGAGCACTGCAGGGCTGTTAGTCTGGCCCCTATGTGGAGGCTGAATGGGCTCAGAGACTCTAGAAGCTGAAATACCAGCTGAGAGGCCAACCAATGAGAGGTGGCCTTGAGATTGAACAGCAAAGGAGCTGCACAGCAAACCGAGGGAAGCCTTGCCCAAGTTAAAAAAAAAAAAAGATTCAATCTCAGGCTTTATCTCTCTGCCCTGCAAATACAGGACTTATCCTCCTGAGGACTCTCCTTTGTGTGACCCCTTGGGGGCTGCTGTGGGGTAGGGGTTAGAGAGAAGTGATCAGTCCATCCAGGAGCATGCGGTGGAGCAGAGGCAGAGTTTCGGATGAAGCATTGGTGGGACACCCCATTGGAAATTCAGGACTGGAGCTTGGAGCGCGTTGGCAACTCAGTGGGCATCTGTGCCGGAGAGGTTTCTCAGGCCTGGGTGGTGAGCAGGAACTCCCCGGAGAGAGCGGGAAGGATATCCCCGGGGCCAGCCCTCACATTTGAGGAGCACCAGGAAACTAAGGATGGTGAAGGAGGCTTCCATTTACATGAAAAGGGTTTGGACCATTAACTAATGCTTTTCTTAAAAAAAAAAAAAAAAGATTCAATCTCAGGCTTTATCTCTCTGCCCTGCAAATACAGGACTTATCCTCCTGAGGACTCTCCTTTGTGTGACCCCTTCCTGCTTTCCCCCAGGTTTTTCTCAAGCTCCAGGAATGGAGGCCTCAGGGGAAAAGGGTCCTCAGAGCTTCCGTGCTGCAACGCCTGCTCTGGGATAGTGGGAGGTGAGGTGGAGAGCCCGCAGAGGCAACAGAATTACTTACCCATTAGGCAAATGTCTCAGGGTATTTTCTTTAGTTTCTAGTCACTTTGTTTTAAAATATTTAAGATTTGCTGTTAAGCTAATCTTAAATATTTTAAGATTTCAAATTCGTCTTCCTAACCCAACTATTCCCTTTTTCTTGCTCTCTTCACAGCCTCATTTTTATCCCTTTTATTTTTTAAAAATATTCAAGAGTAAAGTTCTTTCTTCTTCTTAATATAACTACTTCCAATGTTGTGTATCTTTATTATTTTTAGGCACATACGTAATTCCTACACAATTGTAGTCAGTGTGTATACAACTCTGTACTCTATCTTTTCACTTAATGTTATTTCCGAGGCAGGATCCTTGTTCTACACAGTCATTTTCATTTTAACTATCTTCCTAATATTTTATTATACAAATATATCATAATTCTTTAATCGTTTCTCTATTTTGGGATATGGCGTTTGCTTCTACTTTCTCCTTATTATAAATAACATGGCTATAAACAGTATACTTCATCTTCCTTTGAATTATTTCTTTGGAAGCAATGCCCAAGAGTGGAATGATTAGATCAAAGGATATGAATGATTTTATGGTTCTTGATGAGCATTGCCAAAGTGGCCTTGGCCTGCTGGCCTTCTGCAGAGGCTCTCTGTACCTGGTGTGCACAAATTGCAGGCTCAGCGAGATGTGCCAGGAAGGGGATTCGAGGTGAGAGTGACCCTTGAGACCTTACTCAGCAAAGTGTCCCTTCCTCACAGTGTGCTCCTACCTGCAAGTCCAGTGGTTGCCCCTCCACCAGCAGGAAGGGGAGGGGAGGGCAGGAAAGGGGTGTGGACACCCTGGAAATGAAGCAATCATCTGGTACTTCCCTCTGGAACAGCCGCAGATAGGGGGAAATTGCATACCAGTGAGCGGGGGACAGGCGACAGAGGGCCTGGGAACACCAGGAACCTCATCCACCAGTCAGGGATGGAGGCATGACACCTGGGCATGTGGGCTGGGCCCCTAGGAAGTGATGGGCTCATCCTCTGGGCAGGCCCTCACAGTCCCAGGCAAGCGTGGTCTGCATTGCGGAGATGAAGCAATCACTTTCTTTCTTGCTTAATATTTCGTAAGTGCCCACAATGTTGGGTTCCGTGCTGGAAATTCTGGACACAAAAAGGAATCAAACTTGGACCCCACCCTCAGGGAGCTTATAGGCTGATAAGGGAGTCAGGATGATAATGGGTGATTGTCACAGTTTGGCCAAGTATTCTAACAGACCTGTGCTCGGGACAGGGGTGTGCGTATGACCTGGGTATCTTGCCCAAATTGTGGAGGGGTGTGGCCGAGGGAAGCCTTCCCAAAGGAGGGGATGCCTGAGCTCAGTCCAGGAAGACAGGTGGAGAAGGATGGTCGGAGGGTGAAGAAGGGGGATTTCTGGTGGAAGAAACAGCAGAAAGAGGCTAATCATAGTGTATGAAGAACAACTGGATGGAGTTGGCAAATCAGGCAAGATCTCAAGAGCCTCTCCAGGGCTGATCCACACTGCAGGCACTTAGGGGCACAGTCTAACTGTGGGGGGGGGAGTGCAGTGCAAGGTGAGCCTTGACGCTTTTATTTAACAAGCGCTCTTTTGACTAAAGTGGAATATTATCTGGGATGACTGATGAGACAATAGGGAGTTAAAACTCTCAAAAACCTCTTCTCGGTGTCAGCACTTGTTTATTCTCAGAGCAATGAGGGGAGAAAATTGTATGATCAGACTTAGATGTTGGGAAATTGGCTGTGACTGTGGTTCAAAAAATGGACTGGGGAGAGCATGGCATGGAAGCCTTCGGGAGGTTTGTGAGTCCTCTGGACTAAGGAGCAGGAGAGCTGGGCTCTGGAAGGGCAGCGGGGGGGAGAGGGAGAGAGGAGTTTAAAAGGAGGATCCTTCCTCACAGGGCTGGGAACTTTCTACCTAAAGCATTGCTGAGGACCGAAGGAAGGAGATGTGGTACCGAGGGGCCTGTGTGCTAATGGGGTGCCCTGGTGCGGCCAT
Organism: Perodicticus potto; assembly: GCA_963574655.1. Taxonomy (NCBI): domain Eukaryota; kingdom Metazoa; phylum Chordata; class Mammalia; order Primates; family Lorisidae; genus Perodicticus; species Perodicticus potto. The sequence goes on along the minus strand of CAUYRH010165446.1, from coordinate 13,402 downwards.
AACATTTAAGCGCAGACAGACCAGGGCCTGGGTTTCTTGTGTCCGTAGTAAAAGGCAATTCAAGACCAGCCTGAGCAAAAGCAAGATCCCCTGTCTCTACTAAAAATAGAAAGCTTAGATGGGTGTTGTGGCCAGCACCTGTAGCCCCAGCCACTTGAGAGGCTGAGGCAAGAGGATTGCTTGACCCCAAGTGTTTGAGGTTGCTCTGATACCACAGCACTCTACCCAGGGTGACAAGAGTGAGCCAGGGTGATAAAGTGGGACTCTGTCTCTAAAAATGATAATAATAAAGAAAGAAATAAGCAAGAATAAACAAACAAGGGCGGCGCTTGTAGCTCAGTGAGTAGGGCGCCGGCCCCATATACCAAGTGTGGTGGGTTCAAACTCAGCCCCAGCCCAACTGCAACAAAAAAATAGCCGGGCGTTGTGGCGGGCGCCTGTAGTCCCAGCTACTCAGGAGGCTGAGGCCAGAGAATGGCCTAAGCCCAGGAGCTGGAGGTTGCTATGAGCTGTGTGACGCGACAGCACTCTACCGAGGGTGATAAAGTGACAATAATAATAATAAAAATAACAATAATAATAAATAAATAAGCAAACAAATAAATAAATAAAATAAAAGGCAGCTCACTTGTGCTTCCCAGGTACCTAAGAAAGTGCAGTGTGTGTGTGTGTGTGTGTGTGTGCGTGCACGCGCTAGAAGGGAACCAAGTGGTGTTAACACCGAGCTGGAGAAGGCTGGGCAGAGTGGCACACAGGAGTTCCAGGCTCTAGACCAAATTCCTTTACTACATTACTGTGAGATCTTGAATCAACGGCACAAGATTTGGAGGATGACACCAGGATGGTAATTCATCCCTGCCTGCCTTATTGGGAGGATTAAATGAGATAATGTATTCATAGTCAAGGATTTGGAAAAAGTATAAAGGATTACCCAGATGCAAAGTGTTGTCACCCCTGCGTTTTGGAAAACGCAAAAAAATATCTGGAAATAACGTGGTCCCTCAAAGAGAAGCAGGTGCTCTGGAGCCTGGGTGTGTGTGGAGGGGGCGGTGAAGCTGTGGGGCGTTCCCCTCCGCCTGGGCCTCTGCTTCCTCCTCTTCTTGTGGTTTCTCTTTGAAGCTCGGAGCAGCTGTTACAGATGAGAGGCCGGGCTGCGCCGGGCCAGACCACTCCATTAGCAGCAGAGGCTATGTATGAAACCAGCAGCCAGGAGATGGGCAAGACTTCCTGGCTTTCTAGTGTTGAGCTCAGCTCTGGTCTGGTACTCTGGGTACCAACCAGGAGGCCTGGGTGAGGAGGAAAGACCTGCTGTCCACACCAGAACGACTGCTGCCCATGCCTTCAGCCAAGAGCTCTGTTCCAACCACAGCCAAGGCCAGAGTTAAGGAGCCATGGGGTCTACCCTAGGTCAGGGGAAGCATTTTGAGTTTTAGAAACAAAAGCCCCAGATAAGAGTAGCAGGGAGCAGAGAGGGCCAGAATTCCAGCCCAGCCAATGGCTCTGCCTGTGTGAAGCTGGCAAGTTTTCACAGAGTAGCAGAGGATGGGGGAGTATGCCAGTTTGAAGGGGGGCAGGGAGCCCCAGAGGCAGCTTTCACAAAGCGGTTCAAGGCGTTTATGAGTTTGCTATGAGTTCCCTAGGGTTGCCATACAAAGTGCCACAGAAGGGACCAGAGAGGCAGACAGAGAGACTGAAAATAAAACTTTTATTTTCTTTCACTTCCCAAGGCTAGAGATCTGAGCTAGAGGTGTCTGCAGGGTTAGTTTCTTCTGAGGTCTCTCCCGCTGGCCTGTAGACAGCCACCTTCTCCCCACGTCTCCACAGGGCCTGTCTGGGTGTGTGTCTGTGTCCTGGCCTCGTCTCATAAGGACACCAGTCAAATGGGATAAGGACCCATCCCAATGTCCTTAACTTAATTACCTCCGTAAAGACCCTGTCTCCAGGTACCATCACATTCTGAGGTACTGGGGGTCCGGGCTTCAACAGAGGAATTTTGGGGGACACAATACAACCCAGAAAAATCCCTCCTGCTCAGAGCTTCTCTTCCAGCTGTGGGTAAGAATGGAAATATCGCAGTGGAGGTCACCACTCCCAACATGGGGCACAGGAGCAGAAATGGAGCCCCTCATGCTCTGAACACCTGATCCTAGCCAGAGTCCTTTGCCCCCCGTGGCCTGGGTCCCACCTTTCGCTCCATGCCTGGCTCTTTCTGCCCTGCCTGTCCCTGAGCCACGTCCTAGAAAGAGAACACCAGACACTCACAGCTTCCTCCCACTCCATTTCCCTCCTGCCTGGGCACAGTGTCCCTCTCTCCTCATTCCAGGTTGGTAAATCTCTGTCACCTCCTGCTAACACAGAGCATAATGCCACCAGCTGTGACTGGCTGCCTATTCCAGCCATTTGGAGCCACCTGTGTCCTGCCTGTTCCCATCGTCCTTCTGATGTGTTACTTTTGGGCTTTTCCACCCCAATGACTAGCCCTTTTGGGGAGCCATGTCTCCCCAGCCAAGATGCAGGCAAGAGGGTGTGAATACGACTTAGTCACAGCAGTGGACAGACGGGCCTCTGACAGGCCTCCTCCTCCACCTCCACCCTAATCTGGGGGGTGGACCCAGATGTTTCCTGTTACCCAGACAGCCCACAGGCTGCCTGGGCCCTGTTCCCTGAAATCTCCCCGACCCTGGCTCCTGGCTCCCAGCTCCCCTCATTCTTTATTCCTCATGGAGCTGCGATTCCCCTCTTATCATCTGCCCTGGAGAGGATATAAGTTTAAAAGGAAGTGGGCCCTTTAAAGTTGAAACTTTCCTGTGGCCAAATACTTGAATGTCCTTTCAGCCGGGAGGCCTAGTGGAGACACCAGCAGTTGTCAGGCTGGAACTGGGCCTGCCCCTCCCTGGAAACAGACCCACAGTTGCTGCCCAGTGGAGGGCACAGGTTTCTAATGGCTGTTTTCCAACAGTGAGAAATGGGAACCAAAGCTGATGAACATTACCTTATTCGCCTCTCCTTCCAAATCCACTCCAGTCTTTGTCAGTGTACCCTGATGTGTTGCTGTCCCCTCCACTGTGTAAGTAAGCGTTCGTCATTCTATGGCATTCTGTGGACTTTGCATCCACCTCGGCGCTCCATACACATCTCCGTGTGATAAAAGCCTTGAGTATTTGTCATTGGTAGCGGGAGCATGATTGTCTTTGCGCTCCACGGCTTACTTCAATTATTCTCCAACAATTTACTGTTCAGATGGCTTCTAATTTTTCACCTTGACATGAACAGCAGTGCTCTAGACAGTTGTGAATAAACTGAATTCTTCTCCTTTCTTTCCTGAGTGTATTTTCTAACAATAAAAGAAAGACTTTCTGAGCTCTTGCACACAGTCCCACACTATTATCTTAAAAGAAGACAGCATTAATCAATGTGCGATGCTAACAGCAGTTTTTAAGGGAGCAGTTTTCCCCATAATCCTGGCAGCTTTGGCTTTTCATCATCGTAACACATTTCTGGCAATCTGTAGTTGTGCAATGGTACCTCAGGGTTACTTTGAATTTTATGAATGACTGTTAATGTCATCCATTCTTCCCAAATGATAACTTTGGGTTGGTATTTTCTCCCTTTGCTTTGGAAATTTATTTCCTTTGTGTATTTTGCTTTCGGTGTTTATTTTGCAGAGTTTTCACATGTGCAAACATATGTGTTTTCCATAGCAACCTCCTACCCGGCAGCCTTTGCCTCCATCAGTCTTCTTTAGATTAAAGCAGTGGTTCTCACCCTGGGTGCCTGTTAGAGACCTGGGAGGGTTTTGTAAGTACCAACCCTGGAGCGCCACTGGCAGTAAAGGGGAGGCCTGGAGCAGACTGCTGGTCTTATTTAACGGAAGGAGATAGGTCATGGTGGCCCAGAGACTTGACCCAGAAGGCACAACCCCACTGTTTATCCAATGGCTGATGTGTTTACGCCCACAGATATTTATGAAACTCTTACTATGTGGTGGCCACATAAAGGCTGTGGTTCCTTCCTTCACGGTGGGGGTCACACTCTGGTGAAAGAGATATACAGTTCAACCTAGCGAAGTAAGTACTATGACAGAGGTTTGCATGGGGTGGTTGGGTGGAAGGTCCATGAAGGCTTCTTGAAGAAGGCAGCAAGGGGCTGAGTGTCTGATGATGAAGAAGAGCTATCCAGGCAGAGGGAATATGGACAGAGCCATCTGTGGTACAGGAACATGTGTAAAGACACAGGTATGACAAGGCATAGTACGTTCAGAAGGCTGCAGGAGCTTCGTGGTGGGAAGAGGAGGGGACCTGGAGTTAGAACTGCCAGGGTTGGAATTCCAGCTTCAGCACAGCCTTGTCACCCTCGGCAAGTGACTAGGCTTCTCTAAGCTCCAGTTCCACCATCCACAACATGAAGACCCGAAGGTGGTTGTCAGGATCAAATGAGACCACCTTCACTGGGCACTAGAATTGGAATCCAGCACCTACTAAGTAAGTGTTCGTGATTATGACTGAGACAACATTACCTTTTAGAAAAGACACGTGGGCAGGGCCTTAGATTCTATACTGAGAGGTTTCGCTTACATAGTAGGTACTGTGCAGCAAGTGAACTGAGCAAAGACATGGAGAGACTTACATCTGAGAAAGATTATTTGGTCAGCAGAGGGGAGAGTGGACAAGGAGAACAGAGGCAAAGAAACCAGTTAGGTGGCCATGATCCTTCTCCGCAATCAAGGGAGAGATGATGGCAGCTTGACGTGAGGGTGAAGAGTACAGAGATAAATAAAGAGAAGACAGAAAGACTGGGCTTGATGATATTGGGTGTGAGAGGCAGAAGGGAAAGCAGAATCTGATGTTACCTGAATGCCGTCCCCAAACCTGCTCCTGAGCTCAGCTTGGTCCCCCAGCCTCAGCAGTCATATCCTTTCCAGATGGGCCTGTCATCATGGCTCTTTGTGGTTTCTAGGGACTAACTTCCCGGGATTGGGAAGCCTGGTGAGGAAGAGCAAGGGTCCCTTGTTTCCAAAGCTGGTTGGAGGCTACACCTTTCCCCAAGGAAATGAGCTCAATTTCCCCAGACTCTTCCCTCCTGTAAAAGAAACCCCAAGTTTGGGGACTTGGAACCTGCTCTAGACCCTCACTGACAACCACCCTCAGGCATGCGGATGTCTTGTTCAACACGTGCTCCAGCCCTATCTCTGCCGGGGAAGGGGTGGCCCACGGGAGAGATGTGCTTTGCAGAGAGGAAATGGCTCAAACCAGATACGGCTTTGTTTGTTTTCCCTGTGAAGAACAGAGACCATTTTACTTTCCTCTTTTATTTATTTTTTAGGGATCAGGGAGATATTTTTAATTCCTCTAGTTTCCTGCTGTCTACAGGTGTTTCCTATGGAGAGGCTGTCAGAAAGGACAGAACTCATGACATAATCAGCTTTGTTCCTGAGATTTTCAAAAAGCCTTCCAGCTGTGACTTGTGTGTGCCATCCCAAGTGCCCTTTGTGTGCAATGAGGTAAAGACACTATGTCTCCCGTTGCCTGCCCTTACGATGCAAGGTGCAAGGCAGGGCTGTCTCTGAATACCAGCTGACTGAGGTACAAAAGGGGAGATCAGGAGAGGAGGATGTCTGTGGTGTCCAGTGATACTCTTGTTGAGTTCCTGACTACTGTGGCATTAACGGCAGAGCTGCCTAGAATCTTCTTTGCTTCTCATGCTTAAAATATCTCTCCTATCTCAACCAATGATGACAGCCATGTGAAAGAGGTCAGGATGCCTTTGCTATTGAAAAGGCAGAATATTTGTTCATCTTACAAGAAAAAATGTTGTATGTAAACTAAAATGTTGCTGAAAACATCATGTTCTCTCTGCACCAAAGAAGCTTATTATGGGAAATCCTCTTATAAAGTGATGAAACTATTAGTAAAACAACATAATCTCTCTCATTGTATCTGTTTACAGTGTACATAGATTTATGAAGCCTCTTGTCTGCATTTTAGAAGAAATGGACCAAATATTTATTGAATATTACTATTACACAGCTTGTCTCTTAAAACCCTCACAGCCATTCTGTGAGGTGGATACTACTGACTCATCTTACTGATTAGGAAACTAAGGCTCAGAGTAGTTAAGGGTTTAGTCACTGCTGGAGGCAGAGAGGCAGGACTTGAACCCACTTTTTTTTTGTTTTGTTTTTGAGACAGTGTCTCACTTGTTCACCCTTGGTAAAGTGCCTTGGCCTCATCGCTCACAGCAACCTCAAACTCCTGGGCGTAAGTGATTCTCTTACCTCAGCCTCCCAAGTAGCTGGGACTACAGGCAGTTACCACAATGCCAGCTATTTTTAGATATGAGGTCTCACTCTGGCTCAGGCTGGTCTTGAACCTATGAGCTCAGGCAATCCACCCTCCTTGGCCTCCCAAGTGTTGGAATTACAGGCATGAACCACCTCACCCAGCCATGTCTTTTCATCCTGATATTGTGTCGTATACCATAATCATCCGCCCTAGAATTCAATGAAGAGGTGATAATATCTTTGATATTACTCAATATTAAGAACAATGATATGGCGATGTACATATAATAATTTAAGACAAATTACTATATTAAACCAAAAGATATTTCCTAGAATTGTCCAGGAAGAGGGACAGAATAGGATAAAAGCATTCTTTCCATAAATCAGAAGTAGAAAACTTGTGCCCTGGTGGGCCAAATGGAGCAGGCCAATATTTTCCTCTCTGACTGAGGTTCTTCTTCGTCTCTGTTTTTCTATTGAGCTGATTTCAAAAATCACCAGATTGTACTTAAAAATCTGGATTTGAATGTTCTCTTGAAAATCAGACCACGTGGTGATGCTGGGCCTTGAATAATCTTTTGAAAGATAAACCAAGTGACACAGGAGACAGTAGGCTGGAGCTGAGGAGGAGCAGTCCCATGCATTTGGTGGGCATGGTCACCTTCCATGCACTCCTTTACATTGTCTGCCCAGGTCCTGAATGCCCTGGAGTTTGCAGCGCCCCTCCTACATGAGGGGCCAGAAGGGATAAAAACAGCCTTCAAAGGCAGACCTAGGGACAGAATGGGACTTTTGCACTGTTGGGGGTCTCCATTTCCCATCTATTCTGAAAGGGGTCTTGCTTGTAAGTATCAAGCTGCATTGTCAGAATGGCAGCTTCTATTCATAATTTGCATCACTGGTTGGGCGTGGTGATTCATATCTGCAATCCTAGGAGGCCAAGGCAGGTGGATTGCTTAATGTCTGGAGTTCAAGACTAGTCTGACCAAGAGCAAGACTCCATCTCTACTAAGAATAGAAAATAATAGCCAGGTGCCACAGCAGGTACCTGTAGCCTCAGCCACTTGGAGGCTAAGGAGAGAGGATCACTTGAGCCCAAGAGTTTGAGGTTGCTGTGAGCTATAACACCACAGCGCTACCCAAGGTGAAAGAGTGAGACTCTATCTAATTAAAAAAATAATAATAATTTGTATCATTGACATGGAGAGTGGAAGTAGGTATCATGGAAGGGAGGATGGCTGTGTCATGTTAAGAGTTAGAGTGGATGAGCTTTGAACCCAACTTCATTCACCATGCTGACATGTGACTGTGGGAAAGCTACTTTATCTCTATGCTGCCCTGTTAGAGGGAACTGATAATACAATAATGCCTACTTCAAAGGGCTATTGAGAGGATTAAGTGAGCTAATGTCTGTGATGTGCAAGGCCGCATGTAGTAAGCACTCATCAATGTCCATTCTGATCTTCTTTCTTCTTTCCAAAACTAATGAATAAATGACACCTCTTGAGACATAGTCTGTTTATCACACCAGGGATGTAGGGTCTATGGTGAGTTGTCCAAAAACCTGTAGAAACTCAGGGGTGTGGAGCCTAAAGGAAATCAGCTATTCTTGTCTCCTTTCTCTTGTCCTACAATTTGGTTTTTCTAAGCGTTTATGCAGAGATGAAAAGGGCCATTTTGGCTTCATATTGATCTTCTCCTTGAGTAAGAGAGCGGTTGCTAATAGTCAAAGAACAGTAGTTTTTAAATGTTTGGGGCTACTGCTAATGGGGCAAATTGGCCTAGATTTTAGTGAGCTTCATACTTCCTAACAACTTCAAGGTATATGTATTTAAATGTAGTAATGAAATAGCTTTATAGGACTATCAGTCACTTCGCCTCCTCCTCCTCTTCCCCTCTGGGCACACATGTCCTATCTCTGGCCACTATAGGTCTTAGTTTGGTGTTTTGAGAAGATTCACAACTCACTGTAGGGTTGTTTTCCAAGTATTCATTCATCTGCTCAAACCAGACTTTCTCAAATGATTTAGAGACCAGAGCTTGAAATTCTCATTTCAGTACTTAAATTCTTTTTCTTTATTTGATTTTTTTTGTAATACATACCTTGCTTTCTTTCCTTTGAAAATAGATCATGGACAAAAAAAATCAGTTCTAATTTACTCATGCAAATACACACACACACACACACACACGATTTTATATAACTGAGATGGTATCAAGCAGACTGGGTTTACATAGCAGTGTTTTCTATTTGGTTGGCTTCCCCCAAAGAACTTGCCTCTCCACACTACCCCAGCCTCTGGAAACCTCATATATGCCCTTCTGTATAAATTTAGTATATAGTTATATGTAGCATATTCATGTAACTATATAAATAATTACAGTTGTATCATGACATATGTGTACATAGAGTTATACACACATCTATAAGGAGTAGGTTTTTTAGTCATTGCTTTGTAAAACTGGGATCATATTATACACACTTCTCTGCATTTTACTATTCTCATTTTACAATTTTTCACCGAAGTTTGGAGTGCTCTCATTCATTCTGTTTAATGGTTTCTTAATAACCCATTATGTGGATGGACCATAAACCATTTCCCTTTTTATGGGTATTCGTTTTGTCTCCAGTGTTTTGTTCCTATAAACAGTGCTGCAATCAGCCTCCACACCCTTATATTCTGAAATTTTTATGTCAGTGGGGTAGATTCTCAGGAGTGTGGAGTGAGCTGAAGGCTTTGTGCAATCTAATTCAACAGATGTTGCTAGATTACTCTCCCAAAAGGCTGTAGCAACCCACATTTCTCCCAGTAATATAGCAGCATATGAGGGATGCTTTCCCTCATTCCCCGAAAAGCAATGGAGGTTCTCTCCATGTGTGTGTGTGTGTGTGTGTGTGTGTGTGTGTGAGTGTGTGTGTGTGTGAGTGTGCCTCTCTCCCTCTCTGTCACTTTCTCTCTCTCTTTCTCTCTCTCACTCCCCCCACCCACCTGTCTGATAAGCATAAAGAGAAATCTCAGTGTAATTTAACTTGCATTTCCCTGACAACAACTGTACTAAGTTTGAGAATCTTTTTATGTTTATCGGCTTTTTGAATTTGCTTTTCAATGGGTTTCCTATTTATGTCCTTTGCTATATGTTGTTCTTTCCTTTATGTGAGAGTGCTTTATATGACAGATTTTATCTTATTTTTTATCTGTGTTACAAATACTTTTCTAAATCAATAGTTCTCTCTTCACCTCACTATATGAAAAAAGTTTTACCTTTTTTTAATAGTTAGAAAGGCTTTTGTTTTCTCAGTTTTAAAAAATCTCAATAGCTTCTGGGATTTCTGTCTTAGTTAAAAAGGGGAACACTTATTTTAACACTCTGTCATCCCACACCCTGCTGTTGCATCCTATGTTTCTGCTGAGTAATCTCAGTTTGCTTTCAGAATACCACAAACTCCGGCATGGGGGTTCAGCAAAGCATACTGGGAACCATGATGGCAGCTCCCCCAGCCCCCAACCCCTGACCATGCTCTGGCCAGATCCTGCAGCTGATACCAGTCTGGAATTTTTCTATGTCCAGCTCTTAGCCTCTGTCTTCCCGTCCCTTCCCTGACAGCCCCCACCCCCATTTGCTCCTTAAATGGAAGTTTTCTTTCCATTTTCTCAGCTCTCTTCTCTATTTTGCCCTTCTCTCCAACGGGTTACATGTGGAATGTCCCTGAACTCTCCATGACTTGTCCCAGAGCCTCCCAGGGTTACTGGGTCCTTTCCTGCCATTTCGGCCAGGTCACCCACCCTTCCCTGGACATTCAACTCTCTCTCCAGAAGGATGTCTGCATCGCTGTGGGGGCCACCCAAGTGCCTCTTTTTTGCAGTGTTGGTTTGTGGGTAAGAACTCAAGACAAGTGTTTTCTCTTAAACTCCTTGCTGTATTTACCCCTTCAGGGTAGATGCCAAATCCCTTGGCTTCCTGCTAACAGCTGCATCTGCAGAGCACTCGCCGTGTGCCAGCTCTGCACTTGGCATTTCACATGCATGCTCTCACGTGACTCCTCCAGGAGCTTCTGAAGTCAAGTGCTACTCTCCTGACTTTACAGATGAAGGCCTCTGACATTGACAGGTTTTTACTTGCCCATGGTCATAAAAGAGCAGAGTGGAGCACAAATTAGGCACTCGGTCTTTAGAGCATGGTCAGTCACCACTTTTGACCCTATCTGACCCTCTTTCCCGTCCTGTCTCTTCTCCTTCCAGGGTCCTCGGACAGAGCCACCCTTATGGTCTGTGCTGCTCCTTAGTCATTAGTCATACCCCACACAGACATGACATACCATCTTCTCGATTCACTCTTGGACTTGATCTGCCTTGGCTCAGACTGGATTGGACTGTCAACTTTGACAGATCAGGGATCATGGCTTAATTTCTCTGTAAACAGCACTGCTCTCTAAATCTGTGGATTGATTGCTTCTTATTTTTCAGGAAATTCCTCTAGTCTCCTCCAAAATGAGGTTTAGTCAAGACTTTGTGTAGGGATATTGAATCTTCTTAAATCTCACTTGCTTTAAAATACCTGAAACTATGAACGTACAGAAGTCCCTGGTGAACTTGAGGTCTCAACTACTAACGAGGTTCTAACCCAATGTGACCCAGTTCCTAACCATAAATAAAATCAGTCAGAAATAGAAAAAATACAGATTGATGTTAGTTTGTTTTGTTAATAAATATTGGTTTTTAAGGCATTTCCCATACACATTATCTCCCTTAGTCTCTGCAATGATCCTACATAGTAGAATCATCCCTACTTTACAAAGAAGAAAATGAAATCCAGAGAACCTAGGTAGCTTGTTCAAGGTTGCTGCGGGAGCAGAAGATCTGGGACCAGACCCTGCACTTCCAATCCTATGCCTTCCCCTGTGGAGTCTCATGCGCCAGCCTGTGCCTGGACGTCAGGCAGATTACAGACAGGCCAGCACGGGGCAGTCTGACCTCATTACCAGCACCGCACTGACCCGGGGATGGAAATGAACACCATTTCTGCTCTCTGCTTTCTGTGGGATCCAGAAGATCACTTTGCAATCACAGATCCTCTCAGGTGAAGCGGAATGGAAACCACGAAGCATGGAGCCACTCTCCCGAGCTCCCTAGAGGCAACCAAGAAGCTATGTGGGTCTGCTGGGGTGTGGGCTGCCCACAGCTCCACTGTGGATTAAAGAAAACAATTAATTGTATGAATCATCTGCCCAAATAACTACGTAGGAGTCAACTGGCCATTATACAAAGAGAGATTTCTCATGCATCTGGTGGAGGACAGTATAAAGGTAGCAATGTAGCCAGGGGAAGTTGATTTACTTGTATCTTATTTGTATCTTAGATTGTATAGGCATTGCTTCTTGGGCTGGGGGCTAGTATATTTCTGTGTTTATTATTAGGAGGGCCCTTCTTGTGTTTCCTATGAGGAATATAATGCTCAGACTGGTCTGTGTAGCAACCTCGTAGGTTAACCTCTGCTAAGAGCCTGGGAGCCCTTTGCAGAGCAGGGCCCCAGGCAGTCACCCCAGGGATTAGTGAAAAGCCCTGTCTGTATCTACTCCAAAAGCTTCCCTAGATGACCCATTCTATTCTTAGAAGCCCCTGCTTCCTTCCTGACCCTTTCTGCTTCACAACCATGAGGCCCTCAAGGAGGCCAAGGGGCTGGGCCTGTGCCCTTGGTGCAAGAACTTGCAGAGAAGTAACATGGAAGAAAGAAACTCTTCATTCCTTCTTTATATGGCAAAGTGAGGGTTATTTTTTCCCTCGTTGGGCAGCTGCACCCCTGCAGGGGGATGAGAGAAGGGGATCCAAACTGCTGCACACTTCCTTTTCCCCTTTCTTGAAACTCTCTTTTGCAAAAGAATTACTGACCTTAGGCTGCTAATTGGGAATGAAATTGCATATTTTATTCCTGATTTGTAAAGGGTAGGGGGTTCCACTCCTAGAATCAACTTTGGAAGGAGGAGGAGGAGGAGGCAGAGGAGGAGGGGAAGTGGTATTCATTACTTGGAAGTGCTGAAGATGTTCCGAAGACAATGCTACATTTCCTTGGCATCCTTGAGTGTCCTGGTAGGGCTTGTCCCAGTGCTTCTTGAACTTAATTAGATTATCCATTATCCAATACCCCAAGTTCTCCCAATCTTCTTCACAGTAATTTCGAAAAAATAAAGAGCCAGTGGTGGAAGGGCCTTGGGAAGTGTCCTTTGTGAGCCCCTCACTCCTCAGATGGGGAAGCAGAAGGGCTCAGAGAGGCAGCGAGTTCACACTGCTGCCCTGACTGCGGGGCCATTGACCTTCAAGTTGCTCAGTTCTTGAAATAACTCCTCTGGATCTTCCCTTCTGACTCTGCAGGACAGAGCTCGTCTGCCCTTATTCCCACTCCCTGGACCATTGGAGGAAGGCCAGTTCTCAGGCCATGCACCAATGTAGCCACCTAGGGCTCCTACTCGCATTTGAGAAATTATCCCAGTCAAGCTTCGGACTGCAGGGCAGGCCTGGGCCTCAAACTGTGGACACACCCCCCCAGGCCAGCTGCAACTTTCCTTTTCTGGTCCCTTCCTGCTGCAGGCCCTGGGTAAAGGCAAGACCCTCCCCCCCACCAAGAAGCCAGTAGCAGCTTTCCTGGGCCCCCCCTTACCCCACCCCATAGCCTCAAGACTTGCAGATGACCCCAGCACTTGAATGGCCCTGCTGTGAGTTAGCATCCTCATGGCTGGAGGCCAGAATCACACTCCAATTAGCCAGTCTGCTCTTTCCTGTGATTCAGAAGACTCCCATTTGTAAATTCCTCTGACAGTAAGATGTACTGCCAACCCATCTGGTTTGCTGACTTGTTCAGCAAGATGGGAGTGAAAATAACTTGGCAATGGCAGATCCCTGCCACCCCCATCCAATTCTTCAGGGCCAAACTGGCAGTGAGCAGGCACCCTACGAGGAGGGGAAGGGAGCCCGCATTTCTTTTCTTTTTTCTTTTTTTTTTTTTTTGAGACAGAGCCTCAAGCTGTCACCCTGGGTAGAGTGCCGTGGCATCACAGCTCACAGCAACCTCTAATTCCCAGGCTCAAGCGAGTCTCTTGCCTCTGCCTCCCAAGTAGCTGGGACTACA
>CAUYRH010165445.1:0-33063 GCA_963574655.1 Perodicticus potto | reverse complement strand
TCTGGAAGATCATACAGACAGCGCAGTGAGGGGCTTGCTGGGCCATACTCTCATTGAATTCCTTTTCAGCCTCAAAGTTCGGGGGTCGGTTCTGCCACAGCTGGCTCAGGGGCTTAGCCCAGGCCTCGGTCTCCTCAGCCTATTCCTCATGGGTCAGCTGTTCAGATGTCTCATCATCACTGACACAATCCTGCAAGACCAGTGGGTGACGGCGAGGGAGCTTGCTTAAGGGCTGACTTCTTATTCTCCTCTCGGGAAAACATGTATTCATCTGCAACCTCTGCCGGTTCCGCTCACTGATGCTTCTGGCAGCACTTCCTTGTGCACACGTCTCCCACGGTGACCCGGCCATCCCCTTTGGCATAGCTGTGCATGGTGAGAACTCCCATTTGCCCTTGGGCTTGGCAAGAGAGAGGCTCACTGGTTTCTGAATCAGAAGAGACTGAATCTCGTGATGAACTGGAGCCAGGGCTAGAAGATGGCTTCTTTTTGGAACCTGATAAGACAAGGCGTCCCCCTACAGAAGTAGGAGTCACAGAAAGATCCAAGGCAGATGCTTCTTGTTCTTCCTCCTCATTCTCCTCTTCTAGTTTGACATTTCTGAGCTCTTCAAATTTGACGTCAGTGGAGTCAGAATAATCTGGGAAGGTAAGGCCATCCTCCACTTGCCGCACAGAGTTATGGGTGGGCTTCACGGGAGCGAGGGCAGCTGGGCACTCCGTCATCTCATACTGCTCGGAACTCAGTTCCTCCTTGGGGAAGAGCTCACTCTGACTCACCTCCTGAGGTATTTCAAGACAAACTCAGTGCCTCTTTGTCCCTATTCTGTGCTTGGCCAAGCTTGTCTTTAGGTCTCCCTCCTCTCCACCCTCAGCCCCTTCCATGGCCTCCTCTGGGCACTCTTCCTCATTCCCAGCTCTTGGGGGCAGTTCACTCTCCTTAAGAAATTCAGCTGCTTCTGGCGTGGGCAGAGTATGGTCAATAACTGCGCTGTCCTTCCCAGCTTTCCAGAGTTTGTACCTTTCTGGCTGGAACTTCCTCACAAACACATCCATGGAGATCTTCACCATATCCTTTCTGCAGGAGCACAGCACAGCTTGCTTTCCATGTTCAATCCACCAACGGGTAGCAAAATTGGTTGACTCTGCACAGTTGAAGCCATGGTTAAAGCCAGCATGGTAACCATAAGGGAAAGTGATCATAAACTCTCCAGCTTCTTGAGTCACCTTATCAAAGGGAATTCCATATTTCTTCAGGATTAAAGGCGAAATCAGGGTCATTTTATGGCGGAGAAAAGCCTCACAGCTTTGAGCACTTCCTGGGAAAAAGCCTTTGGCGAGGCGCTCCAACCGTTTTCCGTCCTCAGGTGGAACAGAGTCCCAGGACTTCGGTTCTCCAAAGTGCAGGCAGTTGATGCTGTATAGGTCCATGTCTTCAGTGTGCCAGGCAAAGGATGTCTTCCACATGCCGAAGTACAGGTAGGGGTGTTCACACCCTCGATGGTGATCCCACTCTCCTTTTCTACCAAGTCCAGGATTGTTCTTAGTCGGCCAATATTCCACTCATCAACATGCTTTTCATAGAGAGTACCATTCATATCTGCACCATAGATTGGAGGATTGAATGTGAGATTTTTCCAGTATTTTCGCTCAAGTTCTTTAAACTCACTATAGCATGGGGTACGGTACTTATCACTATTGGCTATCTTGCGGAACTCTCAGACAGTCATGGCTTTCTTCTGTATGTTGTACTGAGTGAAAAGTCCAGACTGCCCCGTCACCAGCTGTTGGATGGGGGCAGGAATGACCAAATCATCAATATCATCATAGGATGCACGTGGCTTCCACTCCTTTGGAGGAACAACCTTGGCTAGCCCAGCTCTGTGAGCTCCTCGAGATTCAATGTAGGCAATGTATCGACTGAAGTTCCGGAACTCTTCCTTGGTTGGATAAAAGGTCACTATTCGAGCACTGGGATTTAGGGTTTCAGATTCGGAAGCCATCTTCCCTCCTTTATGAGATGACTTTGCTCAGACAGGAATATTTAAAATCTGCCTCACACCTATAATCCTAGCACTCTGGGAGGCTGAGGCTTGAACACAGGAGTTCAAGACCAGCCCGAGCAAAAGCGAGACCCCCTCGGGTGGCGCCTGTGGCTTATGGAGTAGGGCACTGGCCCCATATACTGAAGGTGGAGGGTTCAAACCCCACCTTGGCTGAACTGCAAAACAGAAAAATGGCCGGGCGTTGTGGCGGGCACCTGTAGTCCCAGCTACTCAGAAGGCTTAGGCAAGAGAATCGCCTAAGCCCTGGAGTTGGAGGTTGCTGTGAGCTGTGTGACGCCACGGCACTCTACCGAGGGCAATAAAGTGAGACTCTGTCTCTCCAAAAAAAGAAAACCGAGACCCCCGTCTCTACTAATAATAGAAAAACTAGGCCTGGCGCAGTGGCTCACCCCTGTAATTTTAGCACTCTGGGAAGATGAGGTGGGTGGACTACCTGAGCTAACGAGTTCGAGACCAGCCTGACCCAGAGTGAGACCCCAGTATCTAAAAATAGCCGGGCATGGTGGTGGTTCTCTAGCTACTTGTGAAGCTGAGGCAAGATTATCTCTTGGGTTTGAGATTGCTGTGAGCTACTGAGGCTGCCATATTCTACTGAGGGTAACAAAGACTCTGTCTCAAAAAAAAAAAAAAAGGCTGATGTGGCAGTGCCTGTGGCTCAGTGAGTAGGGCGCCGGCCCCATTATACCAAGGGTGGCAGGTTCAAACCCGGCCCCGGCCAAAGTGCAACAAAAAATAGCCGGGCGTTGTGGCGGGTGCCTGTGGTCCCAGCTGCTCGGGAGGCTTAGGCAAGAGAATCGCCTAAGCCCAAGGGTTGGAGATTGCTGTGAGCTTGATGCCACGGCACTCTACTGAGGGCAACAAAGTGAGACCTTAAAATCTTTTTTGCTCTTATTAAATTGGTATATAGAAAAGTACAAAAAGAAATAAAATTATTAAACTTCTTACAATCTTAACATCTGGGTTAACGTTTTTCTGGATGTTGCTATTAAAAATATATATATTCCATCAGAAGACAGAATCATAACTAGTTCAGTTTAAAGATCTTAACTGGCTTTTATTTGTGATTCCAGAATTGGACAATATTTCATTTTATAAAATCCAATCAGCCCAGCAGGGGAGGTGGGATTTATTTACAGAAAAGGGTTGAGGAAAGCAGAAAAAGAAAATAAAAAGCAGATTGGTTGTTTCAAAGGTGTTTTTTTTTGGTAAAAGTTAAAGTGGAGGGCACTTATCATGCAGGCTGAAATGGTCTGTCTGGGGATCTGGGTATTATGTCTATTCTGATTAGATCTTAGTTTTGGCCAATGATCTACATTAAAAGTTATAATGGTTCTGTGATATTTCATTCTACCATACCAAAATGTACTCTGTGACTCTGTTTCCTCAGTTGTTAATTTTTTTTTTTTGCAATTTTTGGCCAGGGCTGGGTTTGAACCCACAACCTCTGGCATATGGGGCTGGCGCCCTCCTCTTTGAGCCACAGGTGCCGCCCTACTCAGTTGTTAATTTTTTTGAGACAGGCTGTCCTTCTGTTGCCCAGTCTGGTCTCGAACTCCTGGCCTCAAATGATCTTCCAGCTTCCCAAAGTGCTAGGATTATAGATCTGAGCCGCCAAGACAAATCATACTGAAAGATATAAAAATAGTAGTATAATCCTTCTAAAGGATTTACAACAATGCCTGACACACAATAAACTCAATAATATAGTATACATTATATTGTTTTCTAGTTTTTTATTATTAAAAGCAATACTGTGATAAACATACTAGGATTTTTTTCTTCTTGCTAGGTCAAAAAAAAATCTTTAAAAAAATTGCCTGACTGTCTGACTCTACCCTTTTGTATTAAATAAAACATGGTGGCCAGGCGTAGTGGCTCACATCTGTAATCCCAACAATCTGGGAGGCTGAGGCAAGAGGATTGCTTGAGCTCAGGAGTTCCAGACCAGCCTGAGCAAGAGTGAGACCTCATCTCTACTAAAAATAGAAAAATTAGGCAGGCATTGAGGAGCTACTTGGGAGGCTGAGGCAGGAGGATCGCTTGACCCTCCCAGGAGTTTGAGATTGCTACAGCAAAGCTGATGCCATGGCACTCTAGTCTAGGGAACAACAAAAAAAAAGAAAACAACCCCTCCCCCAACCATATGGTGATAAAAAATACTTGATCATAGTACCAGAAAAGCCAATCTTTATTATTCAATGATTAGTCAGTGACAGATCTTAAAATTATATCTCCAGTTAAAGAAAACAATATTTTCTTTCTTTCTTTCTTTTTTTTTTTGAGACAGAGTCTCATTCTGTTGCCCTGGGTGGAGTGTAGCGAAGTCCTACCTCATAGCAACCTCAGGCAATCCTGAGGGCTTGCCTTGGCTCTGCAATCCCCTTGCCTCACCCTTCCCAGTAGCTGGGATTACAGGTGCCACTACAATGCCTGCCCACCTAGTTTCTATTTTTAATGGATGGATATTACTTTTTGCTCAGGGTAGTATCAAACTCTTGAGCTCAGGCAATCGACCTGCCTTGGCCTCCCGGAGTGCTAGGATTATAGTTGTGAGCTACCACGCCTGGCCCATAAAACAAAATTTTCATGAAGTCTGGAAATAACGTTGTAGGTATTTTTAAATAAGAGTTGATATTGCTTTGACATTGTATTTTGAGTTTAACAGAAAATTTAGTGTGATTTATTAAAATCCTCTCAATCCTAAATGACAGTATTGTTGTGTCCAGAGCCAAAAAGCTTGCAAGATCTATCTGCCCAGTATTGTCAGACTAACACTCCAGACTCCCTGTCCAACCTGATCTTGGGCTGATAATGTTACTGAGGTTGAATTGCCTTTCTAATGCACATCATTCTTTGAGCATGATTTTTCAGCCTGTTTGAAAAAGGCAAGAAAATACAAGTCTGAGGCATATCTATGACAGTCAGGAAACAAAAGCATCCATTGGTAAAAGATTTCAGAGACAGAGGACAGACTAACAGCCTGTTCTTTACGGCTGACCTACTGAGTCTGGCATTTGTCGATGACTGAGGCATAAATAAATCCCAAGTTCAAGCCTTTTGGATATTGGGGGCACCTCTCAGCAGAAGTTCCCCAGCTTAATACCTAATATTGGATGTTATACTTTACCTTCCCAAAGAGGCTGCTGAATACATGGTGGCCCCCGACCCCGAAAGCTTATAATGTCTCACTGCACCATCATCGAGAAGAGGTGTGAGAGAGGTCAGTGTGAAAATGGAATGTTTTAGTCATGATTTAAAGGCCAGGTAGAACAAGGTGAAGAGCTGGTCATTTTTCACAGCATTCAAGACAAATAATTTAGTAAGACAAGTCATAGATCCATTTTTGTTTCCTTCATTTTTTATTTTTTTTTCAAGGAGGCCAAAATCTACTAGAATGTTTCTAAGTCTTTTAAATTTGAGTTCCTTATCTCTAGTGCATTAGAAGGAAAATAATGGATGACAACCCCTTACTGTGCAGCTGCTCAAATACATAAGTAAGAAGCACCAAGGGGCCCTGTGCAGCTTAGGGAGGCTGAGGCGGGAGAATTGCTTGAGCTCAGGAGTTCTGGACTAGCCTGGACAACACAGTAAGACCCTGTCTCTACCAAAAGTAATAGTAAAAAAATTAGCTGGGTGTCATGGCATATGACTGTAGTCCTGGCTACTCTGGAAGCTCAAATGGGGATGAGCACAGGAGTTCAAGGCTGTAGTGAGCTATGATCCCACCACTGCACTCTCATTTGGGTGACAAGACTCTGTCTCAGAAAAAAAAAAAAAAAAAAGCAGCACAACAACCAGTGTGTTGTTCAAAGGATTTATGTTTTTTATCTATATGATTTTCTTTTCTTCTCTGGTTTTTAACCCTTCCTCCTTCCTAACATAAAATGTTAATTAGCACAGGAGAAATGTACTTACGAAGAAGATATTATTTAATATTCTTTATTCTTCTTGAATAATTATTCAAGAAGCTAAAGCTTGTAATTAAAAAAATCCAAATATGGGCAGCTCCTATGGCTCAAAGGAGTAGGGCGCCAGCCCCATATGCTGGAGGTGGCAGGTTCAAACTCAGCCCCGGCCAAAAACTGCAAAAACAAACAAATAAACAAAAAACCCCTCAAATATATCTGCAAGGGCTATTATAGATGATTCTCAAATCTTGGTCTAGGACCTTTTCAAGGGTTTTTTTTTTTGGTGACACACCTGCTGCTTCCTCCAAATCTTTGTCTCTCCTTCTACCCAAGGGTAGTCTGACAAAATTTTTGTCTCTCCTCTTCTGGGATCAATTCATGAGCAACACAAGTCCTCCTTATTATTATTAATGTTTGGGGGCGGTGCCTGTGGCTCAGTGGGTAGGGTGCCGGCCCCATATACTAAGGGTGGCAGGTTCGAACCCGGCCCCAGCCAGCTAAAACAGCAAGTGACAACTGCAACAAAAATAGCCAGGCAATGTGGCGGGCGCTGTGCTGAGGCAAGAGAATCATCTAAGCCCAAGAAGTTCACAGCTGTGAACTGTGATGCCACATCACTCTAACAAGGGCGACGTAGTTAGACTCTGCCTTCTAAATTGCAACGTTCAGTGAGAGAAGATGGAAAAGAAGCGGTCTCTCCTAATAGTCCTGAGGATGGGGCCGGCCAACTGGGTAAGAAGTGAGAAGAAAAGACACGTCTGTAGGCAAAACCCAGCAAAAGCGCCCAGACCTTCTGTCCAAGATAACACACCGTAATGGCTAGCCCAACCTAACTGAAGTAGATAAAGCAATGGCTGTTAGGAAATGTCATTTTAAAACATCATCTAATTTACATAGAGCTGTACTTCTTTCTTCTAACGATCCCCAGCAGCCAGCACTAGCTCCCCTGCTTCCCAACCCCAGCCATCCGTGAGCGGTGCGCCCAGGCGCTGAGCTCCGCGGAACCTGCTGCCATCCGCCCGGACTTCATGTAAAATGGCTCCTACACAATGACCATACCGAAGAATCAGCTCTAGGTGCCACCAAAATGCCCAGAAACGGCCTGTGTGCCTCAGGCCGCAGAGACGCGATGTCACACTGGGCCAGAGGGCAACCCCAGATTGGATGTCTTTTTGGCTCTCTGGACCCGGGGCTCCCTTCATCTCTTCCTCCCCACACTCATTTCTTTCTCTTTCTCCCTTCGTCCTTGTCACGCGGCGTGCAGGAGAGCACAGGGGGGCATCACGGCAGCCCCGGCAGGCGGCGGGGCCGGCGGGGCCGGTGCGCCCGGGCGTGCGGGGAGGCTGCGGGCACGCGCGCCCTCGCGCCTCCCGCCTCCGCGCGCCCGCAGCCCCGGCGCCGGGGCCTGCAGCCTCCCGGGCCTCCCCGAGAGCCGGATCCAGCCGGCAGCTCGAGCCGGCCACCGGGGTCCCGCGGGCGGAAGTGCGGAGGGCGGCGGGGGAGGAGGCTGCGGGCTGGGGGTTGGGATTCCCTCCCCGCCTGACGCCGCCGGGAGAGCCCGAGCGCGGACGCCCGGCGCGCCAGCCGGCCCTTTTTTGGCTCTGAGGGAGACCAGCAGGGCAGGGCCGCCGCTTTGGGGGAGCGGGGCTGAGCCGCCGCCGGCAGCGGGAGGAGGGGCCGCCAGACAGGCCGGGCGAGCGCGGGAGCGGGCGGCCCTTCTGCTCCCCGCTGCTCGCGGCCGCCATCCCTGTGCGCGCAGCACCCGGAACCCGGCGGGAAGCCCGGTGGCCGCCGGCGCCCCAGCCATGTCGGCCGAGGAGATGGTGCAGATCCGCCTGGAGGACCGCTGCTACCCGGTGAGCAAGAGGAAGCTCATCGAGCAGAGCGACTACTTCCGCGCCCTCTACCGCTCCGGCATGCGCGAGGCCCTGAGCCAGGAGGCCGGCGGCCCGGAGGTGCAGCAGCTGCGCGGCCTCAGCGCGCCGGGCCTGCGGCTCGTGCTGGACTTCATCAACGCCGGCGGCGCCCGCGAGGGCTGGCTGCTGGGCCCGCGGGGGGAGAAGAGCGCGGGGCTGGAGGAGGACGAGGAGATGGACGAGGTGAGCCTGCTGTCCGAGCTCGTGGAGGCGGCGTCCTTCCTGCAGGTCACGTCCCTGCTGCAGCTGCTGCTGTCCCAAGTGCGGCTCAACAACTGCCTGGAGATGTACCGCCTGGCGCAGGTGTACGGGCTGCCCGACCTGCAGGAGGCCTGCCTTCGCTTCATGGTGGTGCACTTCCACGAGGTGCTGTGCAAGCCCCAGTTTCACCTGCTGGGGTCTCCTCCGCAGGCCCCCGGGGACGTCAGCCTGAAGCAGAGGCTGAGGGAGGCCCGGATGACTGGGACGCCTGTCTTGGTGGCCCTGGGGGACTTCCTGGGAGGACCCTTGGCCCCGCACCCCTACCAGGGCGAGCCTCCATCCATGCTTAGGTACGAGGAGATGACTGAGCGCTGGTTCCCGCTGGCCAACAACCTTCCTCCCGACCTGGTGAACGTCAGGGGTTATGGGTCCGCCATCCTGGACAACTACCTCTTCATAGTGGGCGGGTACAGGATCACTAGCCAGGAGATCTCCGCTGCACACTCCTACAACCCCAGCACCAACGAGTGGCTGCAGGTGGCCTCCATGAACCAGAAGAGGTAAGTACCCCTGCCGAGGCCGCTGCCTTCTCATTCATTCACTTGTTCATTATTCGTTCCCGGCTTTACTGAGCGGTCAGGGAGATTGCCTTGTGGTGGGAATAACATCTTCTGGAGTTTGCTGTCTTTGACCCTGGCAGAGTTCCAGGTGAACTTAGAGCTTAGAAAGAGGAGGTGCCAATGAGGTCAACTAGCAGAGGGGTTTCCTTACAGGTATGGGGCCTTTAGGCAAAACTGCTTTCTTTGCCTCCATTATCCTAGTGGAAAAAAAAAATGTTGCAGTTTCCAAGAAGGATACTTTAAAAGAAAACTGCTTTGTTTTCACCTTTTTTCCGTTTTTAGGATCTGATCCTGATTATGATGGCACACTGGACAGTGTGTGACACTGACTTTAGGGGGTGTTTTGTTGGGTACAAGTCAGTGATCAGGAGATAATCATTAGAAAGTGATTCACGGTTGCCATGTAGGACTGCCTTTCTTATTTATGATCTTCTCTTTTGCTTCTTACTTTTTTCCCAGACAGGCATCGTCGTTGACCCAAAGCTTGATCCTGGCAATGGTCAACTGCAGAATTGGAGTATTTCCACCCACTCCAACCTTCTCCCTTTCTATCCTGCAAATCTCTCCAGCCATGAACATGGGTAACTTGAAGAAAGGAAAAGGAGAAGCTTAGGGGGTGGGGAAGTAAGGAAAGGAGCCAGGGAAAAGAATATGAAAACAAGAGCAGAGAGCCAATAAAAGAAAAGTTTGTAGGAAATAAAAATGGCAGGGCCCAGGACGCCTCAGAGCCATTCAGAAGTGTGGAGAAGAACCAATGTACTCCCCTCCCCCTCAAAAGACTGGATACCCTTTCTTTCTGTTCACTTGTTGGGGTCTCAAGCCTCATCAGGGTCCCTACCCTGACATGGAGCAAGGCATTGAGGGACTCGCAGCTAGGCAAAGTCTCAGCAGCCATGGGGAATCCTTTATTCATAGATACTTGACTTAGGGATCTGCCTGGCCCATGGACTATTTAGGGAACATTGGCTTCATTTCTACTATAATATAAAATTCATTTTGGAAAGTATGCTTCTTTCCTGACAAAAATAATACAAGTTATGGAAAACTGGAAAAATGCAAAAGAAAGAAGCAGAAAGACTCACTCCTACTTCCTCCTCCTAGAGGCAGGTTGGCAAAATTTCCGTTTTCTCCCTCCCCCCTACCCCCAGACAGAGACTCAAACTGTCACCCTGGGTAGAGTGCCGTGGTGTCACAGCTCACATCAACCTCCAACTAGGGCTCAAGCGATCCTCTTGCCTCAGTTTTTTCTATTTTTAGTAGAGACAGGGTCTGGCTTTTGCTCAGGCTGGTCTTGAACTTGTGAGCTCAAGCAATCCACCAACCTTGGCCTCTCAGAGAGCTACGGTTACAGACATGAGCCACTGCTCCTGGCCGGGTTGGCAATATTTTCTTCTAGCCCCTTCTTAATGCATTAATTACACTGTTGAGATGATATTATATTAAAATATGGTATCAGAATTTTTTTTTTTTTTTGAGACAGAGTCGCTCTGTTACCATGAGTATACCACCTTCAGTAGACTGCTGTGGCATCATAACTCATAGCAACCTCAAACTCTTGGGCTTAAGAGATCCTCTCGTCCTCTCATCAGCCTCCCTACTAGCTGGCACTATAGGTTTTTGCCACCATTCTCGGCTAGTTTTTCTATTTTTAGTAGAGATGGGGTTTTGCTCTTGTGCAGGCTGGTCTTGAACTTCTGAGCTCAAGCAGTCCACTTGCCTTAGCCTCCCGGAGTGCTAGGATTAACAGGTGTTCACCACTGCCCCCTGCCAGAAGTGTCATTATGAAACACATTCTAAGAGCTTTCATTGAAACAACAAAGAAGCGCTCAGTAGTTATGGATGGCTCTTACATTAAGATAGTGGCCCTGGGTTCTCTGTCTCCTTTTCAACATGTGTCTCCAGTGACATCAATACTCCACGTGCTATCCTACGTTTCACTACTGTGAACACCTCACAGGGTCCTTTTTCTTCAGAAACCCTTGGTTATCTTGGTCTTTTTTTCTAAGAATGCCTTTTCTATTCTCTCCAAGAATAAAAGCATTCAAGTAATACATTCTTCTTAGAAAAACTGCAAATTGCCACAAAAACTACAGAATAAAAAGCATAAGTTTATCTACAGATATATGTTATATTTGCCTATTGTAAATGTACATAAACATTTGTATTTGTAAACTGTATATTTACTTACATAAATACGATTGACCCTTAAATAGTATGAGGGTTAGAATCACTGACCCCCACACAGTCAAAAATCCACATAGAGGCAGGAGACTCGCTTGAGCCCAGGAATTGGAGGTTGCTGTGAGCTGTTAAGCCACGGCACTCTATCCGGGGTGAAAGCTTGAGGCTCTGTCTCAAAAAAAAAACAAACAAAAATCCACATATAACTTTTGATGCCCCCAAAACTTAACTACTTACAACCTGCCGTTGACTGGAAAGCCTTACTGGTGACATAAACAATTGTTTAACACATTTTGTATATGTATTATATATACTGTATTCTTACAGTAAAGTAAGCTAGGGAAAAGAAAATATTTTTAAGAAAACCATAAGGAAGAGGAAATATATTTAATTGTAGGTGGAAGTGGATCATTATACAGGCCTTCATTCTTTTTCATGTTGAGTAGGCTGAGGAGGAGGAGAAAGAGAAAAGGTTGGGGTGGCAGAGGTGGAAGAAAATCTGTGTATAATCCCTGCAGTTCAAACCCATATTGTTTCAAGGGTCAACTATATAAATATCTTGATAGTGCTTAACAACTGGGAAAAATACATACACATGTTCATATGCATGTAGGGGTGTGTATCACCTTATACATACTTATTTTCACTCTAAAATTGACTGTGTTAATTAATATGGCACTTGGTATTTCTGCTTAACAGTATGCTGTATCTGAGAGTGTTTTCAGTGTCAGCAAATGTAGATCTAGTTTAGTCTAGTTAACGGCTATGTAGCATTCCAGCCTGTACTATAATTAGCATTTCCCTTTTTCATGAACATTTGGGTCGCTTCCATCCATCGTTATAAACAATGCTGTATTGAACATCCCAGAGTGTGTGTATCTTAGTAAGTAGGCATATGTGAATTCCATATGTCAAATTCCTGGGTAGGTGGAGCAAAGTGTGTGCCTGATTAAATTTTGGTAGCTCCTGCCAAATCACCCAAAACATTGTTCTAATTTCCTCTTGCATCAACCGTTTGTGAGCTTGCCAGTCCCATGTCTTCTTGCCAAAACAAGATATTATCGTCTTTTTTTTTTCCCGAATCTATTGGGCAAAAAACACTGGTGTGATTTTTCCTGATTAGAAGAGAAATTATTCTTTTCATGTTTCTTGGCCATTTGTATTTCTTTTGTAAATGGTCTTCTCTGGTTTTCTAAATAGATAAGATATTGGCATATCTTTTTCACATTCGTTTTGGAAGCTCTAAGTATATATATGGATATTAATCTCTTATCTGTTATGTAATTTGCATATCTTTCCCCATGCTTCTTTTTCTGTAGGGTTCAAAAATGAAGTCCCAAAGTGGCCAGGCAGTAGAGTTAGTGAGTAGAGGGGTGGGTGGTTACGGCGAACGGAGCGCTACGGCGCCGCCTGTCGGCCACAGCTGGTTATTTCCAAGTGGGAGTGAGGGAGTGGTGTTGCCATAGGTCCAAATATTACAGTTTTTAAATGTTGGCTGCTTACTCCATTTAAAAAATAAATAATCATCAACAACAAAGACCTTGTAGACCAAACAAAAACCTTGTAGCCCTGACCTTGTGAGCACCAGTTTTGGACTTTGGGTTTATACTGTGTTGTATGAAGAAATTTTAATTTTTTTGTAGGCAGATTTGTCATGTGTATCCTCTGAGTTTTGTCTCCTACATGGGAAAGGCTTCTACAAGCCAAGATTATACAAATACTCATCTGTATCATATTCTATCTTTTGTTTGTTTGTTTGTTTCAGAGTCTCTGTCGCCCTAGGTAGAGTAGGATGGAATCACAGCTCACCACAACTTCAAGCTCTTGGGCTCAAGTGATCCCCTTGTCTTAGCCTCCTGAGTAGCTGGGACTATAGGTGCCAGTGTGATGCTCAGCTAGTTTTCCTATTTTCAGTAGAGACAGGGTCTCACTCTTGCTGTGGTTGGTCTTGAACTCCTGAGATCAGGTAATCCACCTGTCTTGGCCTCTCAGAGTGCTAGGATTCCAGGGGTGAGCCCTGCGCCTGGCATGTATCAAGTTCTGTTACTTTTATTTATTTATTTATTTATTTTCTATTACGTTTATAATGTTATCTTTTTACATTTACATCTGAGTCTGGGATTCATTTTCATGTATGGTATAGTGTAAAGTTACAAAATTCTTTTTCCTGAATGTCCCAGTAGCCCCTGATTCTTCACATTGTGATTTGAAAATCAATTGTCCTGTGTTGATTTTTCCTGTCAACAAATTGTCAGATTGTTCATTCCTGCATTTATAACATATTTTAAAATTATTATAATAGCGTGGCAATATATTGTCTGATAGAACCAAGGCCCTTTTCTTCTGTTTTGTTTTGTTTTAATTCCCTGGGTATCTTTTGTCCTTTTTCTCCTTCAGATAAATTAACTTTACAATCAGCTTGTTGCTGCAGTGGCTCACGCCCGTAATCCCAACACTCTGGGAGGCTGAGGCAGGAGGATCACTTGAGGTCAGGAGTTCAAGGCCAGCCTGAGGTAGAGGGACCAAAAGAGAAAAAAACCTCTACCAAAACAAAAAAAAAAGTAGCCAGTCATGGTAGCAGGTGAGACTGAGAGAGGGCTTCAGCCCAGGAGCTTAATAGTGAGCTATGATGCCATGGTACTCTAGCTGGGTGACAGAGCAAGACTGTCTCAAAAAAAAAAAAAAAAATGTTATCAAGTCCTGTTTGGATTACATTGTATTTATGGGTTAATTTAGTTGACGACAGTTTTATAATACTTTCACCAGAAAAATGATCTGTTTTCCTTTATGTATTTGGGTTTTTTTTTTTTTTTTTTTAGGAAATGTTTCCTTTTGTTATCATCAGATAGTCTGTATATTTTTTATTAGGATTATTATTATTTTTTGAGACAGAGTTTTACTCTGTTGCCCTCAGTAGAGTGCAATGGCATTCTAACTCACAGCAACCTCAAACTCTCTTGGGCTTAAGTGATTCTCCTGCCTCAGTCTCCCGAGTAGTACAGGCGCCTGCCACAATGCCTGGCTATTTAATTTAGCAGTGGAGTGTCGCTCTTGCTCAGGCTGGTCTCAGACTCCCAAGCTCAAGCAATCCATCCATCCACCTCAACGTTCCAGAGTGCTAGGATTACAGGCCTGAGCCAGCTCTTCTTAGTTATTTTGTATTTATTGTTA
This sequence comes from Perodicticus potto, assembly GCA_963574655.1. NCBI lineage: Eukaryota > Metazoa > Chordata > Mammalia > Primates > Lorisidae > Perodicticus > Perodicticus potto. The sequence continues at coordinate 19,001 of CAUYRH010165445.1, read as the reverse complement.
TTTCCTAAACAGATGTTTTTCTCTGATGTTTTCTAACTGCTTATTGGTGCTGTTGGAAATTTTACCTTTCTTTATCTCCCTCATGCTTTGTCTGGCGTCTGATGTGATCTTTCCCAGGAGTTCTTTCCTGAACTCTCATTTGGGCTAAGTGTTCCAACGCCGTGCTCCGCTAGCTTCTCATGCATACCCCCCGCCTTGAATTGAAATTCTCTCTTTATATTGTCTCTGCTTTCTGATGGATCCGGGACTAGGACTTACTCAATGTTTATGTCTGTTCCTACCACTGGCAAGGAGTAGGTGCTTCAAATACATGTTGTTTTTTTTTTTAATGAAATATAGTTTTACATTATTGTAAAAAAGTGAATGTGTAAATTTATATTCTTCTTTGTAACGTTCTCGTGAACATTTTTATCTGTAACACTCATCATATGTATTTAGAGTAGTGGCGTAGTAATAGATAGCATTTAACTGAACGTGTAGCTCTGTACTAGTGTCTACCCCTTGGGTGTATTATCTCACTGTTTCTCAAGGGCTCCGTTAGGCAGGTTCCCATTTTATAGAGTCCCGAGTGAGGCGCAGAAAAGTGATGTAAATCACTCAGTGTGGTTATGCTTACGGTAACCACAATGTAGATGTCCATTGAGTAGTTATAACTATTTGAGTCATTGACAAGTTTTGGTTTATCAACTTGCAGTGGCCATCTGCATACAAAATATTTCATCTCTTTTTTTTTAATTTTTGTTTTTTGTAGAAACAGGGTCTCTGTGTTGCCCAGGCTGGTCTTGAACTCCTGGGCTCAAGCATTTCTCCTATCTCGGACTCCTAAAGTGCTGGGATTACAGGTATCAGCTGATACGCCAGCCTCCCGCTTTTTTGGAAGGCGATTTCCTTCCAAGAAGTAGAGCACAGATACTGTGTGGTACTGATCTGCTTTCAAAATTTCATCACGTCTGCCTCAAACTCACCATAGCCTTCACATCCACATTCTTCTATTCGCTATTGGATATACAGAAACAGATGCCTTTAAGAAGTGTAACGTTAGGCCGGGGATGGTGGCTCATATTTAGAATCCTAACACTCTGGGAGGTGGAGGTTTGCTTGAGCTCAGAAATTCGAAACCATCCTGCCCAAGAGTGAGAACCCATCTCTACTAAAAATAGAAAAACTAAGTGGGCATCATGGTGGGTGCCTGTAGTCCCAGCTACTCAGGAGGCTGAGGCAAGAGGATCTCTTGAGCCCAAGAGCTTGAGGTTGCTGTGAGCTAGGCTGATGCCACAGCATTCTACCAAGGGTGACAGAGTGAGACTTTTTCTCAAAAACAGACAAACAAAAGGAGCGTAACATTAAGTTTAATGAGACAAAAATAAAATCTAATGTGGGATTACTCCTGGATGAGCAATCTAGTACAGGTTCTGTATTGGAAGAAACTTGAAACTTTGAGTAAGAAAGATAGGTTTTGGTGTCTGGCTACACCGAATTGTCCACCTCCCTAGATTCACCTTCATCAGAGATTGTCCTTGGGACTAGTCAGTGGTTTTAGTTTGATAATGGGGTCCAATGTAGAGCAGCTCACTTGCCCCTGGGACTGAACTGAGCAGTGATTCAGAATCTTAGAAAGCAGGAGCTCTGGGATTGAGAGATTTAATAAAGCCTTTTGCACCTTGGAGAAAAGGTGCTGTAAGATCACCGACAGGTGAAAAATAGTTTTGGGCTGTGCCCGTGTGTTTAAAAATGGCAACACGAGTGCTCAGTAGTCATGGAGAGGACACTTTGAAGTCCAGGTATCCTGATGGTCTGAGCATGGATGGAATCTCATGAGTTGTCAGGATGTGACTCTTCACGTGTGAAAGCTTATTTATGTGACCACAAAATCGCGTGCCTTCTCTCCTCGCTTTAGTGAGTGATAACTTGCTGGAACTGGCCACTGTTGTGGAGGTTGGTTCATGAATGCTTTGTCTCTAGTCTCTTTCATTGCCCTACACTTTTGCTCTGAAAATGGATTTGGGGCGAGTCCTCCTGTTCTGTGTGTGAGTAGCAAGGCTGGGAGAGTGACTCCTGGCAGAGATGAGGTCATGGTCGTCGACCTTAGCCTTTCCTGAGGTGCTGCTCACCCTCTCGGCCAAAACTTAACATGTTATTTCAGAGCATTTCTAGATCCATGAAACCCTTGGGAGGTTTTGTCCTCTCCATCCTCTGTGGTTAATGTTGCAGTAGAGCCCAGGAATAATCTGTTACAATGCAAAGAAAACTGAATGTCTATTCATTCCCCAACCCCCAACTTAATGTTGGCCAACAGTTTAAATTGTTTTTGTGTTTTTGCTTTTTTCATTTCTCAGAGGTGGTAGTAGGTACCAACAATGACTATTTCTGTTTCCTGATTTTTCCTCTCGCCCCTTCCTTATTCCAGGGGAGGTTAAGACTCGGAAATGGCAGAAGGCAAGCAGACCAAGGGGGAGGAGGAAATAGAAGGACCTCCATGGTCACAGACTGTACAGACATCTTCCAAGTGGTTGAGACTTGTGGCAGGATCTTGGCATTTCACCGTAATTTTTATTCTGATAGTAAAAAGCTGCTCTGTGTAGCAAGTTGTACCGATGGTTTGCATTTCTTGAGTTTTTACCCTGGGCCAGGTATTGTGGTTACTGTTTTAGGTGTCATGTATATTTCGTGCTCACAATATCTCTTACAAGATAAGTATTATTATTCGCCCCATGTCCCCAAAGAGCACCCTGAGGCCCAGGAAGTTTACCTCCTGTGTAATCAACAGGGCTAGGCTCTAAGCTGCTCAGACCTCTTGGTATCCTGCCTCCCTACAGGTGTATAAGCTGTTGTTAATCATTCGTACTTGTGCACTGGTATCTATCATGTTTCATGTTACTTAGTTTTTGTTCTTCGGTTATTTTTGGTTTTTGGTTTCTTTTAGAGACAGGGCTTTGCTCTGTCTTGCCCATGCTACAGTGTAGTAGCATCATCGTAGCTCACTGGACTGAATTCCCGGGCTGGAGTGATTCTTCTGCTCAGCCTCCTGAGTAGCTGGGACTACAGGTGTGCACCACCATATTCAGCTAATTTTTTTTTCTTTTGAGACAGAGTATGTTTCAATTGTCCTAGAAAGAGTGCCGTGGCTTCATTATAGCTCCCAGCAACCTCAAGCCATTCTCTTGCCTCAGCCTTCTGAGTAGTGCCCACCACAATACCTAGCTGATTTTTCTATTTTTAGTAAAGACAGCGTCTTACTCTTCCTCAGGCTGGTCTTGAACTCCTGAGCTCAAGCAATCCACCTGCTTTGGCCTCCCAGAGAGCTAGGATTACAGGCGTGATTACTGCTCCTGACTCCAGAGAATTTTTTTAAATTTTCTTTTTAACAGGAACAAGTTCTTACTATGTTGCCCACGCTACTTCAACTCCTGGCCTCGAGCAATCCTTCTGCCTTAGCCTCCCAAAGTGCTGAGATTATAGGCATGAAACTTACCATGTTACTTAGCCTTTAAGTATTTAAAGAGCCTTTTATTTCTTATAAGTGAAGTTGAAATTTGACTGCTGTTTTATCTAATTTTTCTCACTTAATATTTCTATTTATTTCAAGTAAATCAGGTATATAACTATAATAAATGGCTTATTATTTGGCTTTAAAATTCATTTTGCCTCTTGAATGTAGAATGTCAGGAGTCAATATTAAGAAAACACTGAAGAGATGATAATTTTAAAAAGCAGTTGGTAGCTCCGATTTATACCTTTATCATTCAGGAGGTGAAGGGTGGAAAAGTCATTTTCAGAAAGCAGGAGACGAGGCACCGAGTGGTGGGAATTTGTGTATGAGAGAGCACTTTGTATAGAAGTTCCAGAGTACATCGTGGCCCATGAACATTGACAAATGAGAAACCAACCCTCAGGGTTAAGAAATTTAGACTAATGGGCTGGGTGCCCATACCCAGTGGTTAGGGTGCTGGCCACATACTCTAGGGCTGGGGGGTTCAAACCCGGCCCAGGCCTGCTAAACACACAAACAAAAAAATAGCCGGGCGTTGTGGCGGGTGCCTGTAGTCCCAGCTACTGGGAGGCTGAGGCAAGAGAATCGCTTAAGCCCAAGAGTTTGGGTTTGCTGTGAGCTATGGCACCACGGCACACTACCAAGGGTGACAAAGTAAGACTGTCTCAATAAAAAAAACAAAAACAAAAATGAAATTTAGACTAATGACACACAGAGAAGCATTCTCTAGAATGCCAACAGGAAGTGACCTCTTTCTGCAAGTGTGTCCTTTTCAACTCCTACTGTATGACAGATGCTGTGCTCGTTTTATCCCTACTTCACAGCTGTGAACACTGAGGCACAGGTGAACATATTCAACAGGTCACATAGCTATTGATGGGGGGGTCTGAGATTTCTCTGTGCGAGCCTGGGCTCGTAACTGTAGCAGTGCGGCTCTTTAACAAATGGTCTGTTTTTAGGTGGCAATTTCATCTTAAAATAAATTCAACATTAAAAAGTGTTCCTGGGGCAGCGCCTGTGGCTCAGTGAGTAGGGTGCTGGCCCCATATGCCAGAGGTGGCGGGTTCAAACCCAGCCCCGGCCAAAAATTGCAAAAAAAACAAAGTGTTCCCTGGCTCGGCACTCGTATCTCAGAGGTTAGGGCGCCGGCCACATACACTGGGGCTGGTGGGTTTGAACCCGGCCTGGGCCTGCTAAACAACGACAACAACAACAAAAAAGTAGCCAGATGTGTGGCAGGCACCTGTAGTCCCAGCCATGTGGGAGGCTGAGGCAAAAGAATCACTTAAGCCTAAGAGGTTGAGGTTGATGTGACCTGTGATGCCACAGCACTCTACCGAGGGTGATATAGTGAGACTGTGTCTCAAAAAAAAAAATAAGTGTGTCCCTTCAAGTGAATTTGAGCACACTGGGGTCTGGAGAGATCCAATTGTTTACTTTCAATTGCTTATTCATTCAGAGTCAAAAAGAAGCCCCTTACATGTTTGCTTAGGACAAATGGTTATACTGGGTAAATACTGAATATTGTTTTGATCTTATAAAATTTACTATCTATCTATGTACCTTTGGGGAGTAAAAACAAATTGTGGGCCGGTAAAATTTAGTGCTTATTTACAAGCTTTATTCCCAGAGAGGGCATCCTGGTTGGATTTTAAGGACCATTGGCAGCAGAAAGGTAAGCAGCATGAATCAGGGACCCCCCAGTAACTGCCACCCTGGTGAAGTCTGTTGGTATGAAAAATTGAATGGCTGGCTAGGCTTAATGGACAGGAAGGGGCTCTTGATGAAGAATACTCTATTTGACCTGTGACAAAAACACATTTAAGGCCAGGTGCAGTGGCTCATGCTTATAATCCCAGCACTCTGGGAGACTGAGGTGGGTGGATTGCCTGAGCTCAGAAGTTTGAGACCAGCCTGAGCAAGAGCAAGACCCCATCTCTAAAAATTGCCCGGGTGTTGTGGTGGGCGCCTGTAGTCCCAGCTACTTGGGAGGTTGAAGCAAGAGAATCGCTTCAGCTCAGGAGTTTCAGATTGCTTTGATCTGTGACACTATGGCACTCTACTGAAGGTGACAAAGTGAGACTCTGTCTCAAAAAAAAAAACCACACACAAAAAAACCAAACCATGAATGGTTAAATAGAAACTTTATAGGAACATTTTAAGAAAATCTTAATTCTTTAGGAAGTGGCTGTCACTCATGTGGTTTCTGTACATAGCATAATGCAACAGTGTTTATCCAGCACCCTTCAGAGATCAAACTTGGACTGCTCCTTCAAGCAGTTTGAGGCTGCTTCTTAATCACCCTCCTAGGTATTATACTTTGTTTGTTGATAGCCTCTACTTTCATAGGATACTGTTTGGAATTTCCGAAGAGATCTTTGTGTTGGAGTTAGATGTGGCCTCAAAATTCACTTCGTCTAGCAACTTTATTTCAAATACTCGAAAACTGAGAAATTTTAGTGATGGTATCTTATCTCTGTGTAGTACTTTCCAATAAAGTATTTGATTTAAACATCTGGACTACCTTGGGGTGGCTTTTATTGCCATTTCAGAGATGAGGACGTGAAGTTGTTGAGCCAGGGTCACATAGCAGGTTATCTGTAGAGCTGGGCCTGGGACCACTATCTCCTGAGTTGTGCCCAGGTCCGCACCTGTGTACCAAGCTGCTGTTCAGACTCTTGTGAATTTTAGACTGTTGCACTTAACACAGCAGGCTGACCAAAAACTCCTGAACGTTTAGCCTCTGGCTTTCAAAGGATCAGTTACTTCCCTGTACGCTTCACCGTTTGAAACAATTTAATTTTGGCCTACTTTTCAGCTCAAAAGTCCTGTGACTTCCCTTGTATCTGAAGCTGATGAACAGCGTTTAATTCTACACTGACTGTGGGGCTTGAAGCCAATACATTTCTCTTTTAAAAGTGATTTAATATTATGATAGGCTGGGTATAGTGGCTCACGCCTATAATCCTAGCACTCTGGGGGTGGCTGAAGCACCTGGATTGCTTGAGCTCACCAGTTCGAGACCAGCCTGAGCAAGAGGGAGACCCTGTCTGTCCTTAAAATAGAAAAATTAGCTGGGTGTTGTGGCAGGTGCCTGTAGTCTCAGCTACGCCAGAGGCTGAGGCAGGAGGATCATTTGAGCCTAGGAGTTTGAGGTTGCTATGAACTAGACTGATACCATGATACTCTAGCTTAGGGAATAGAATGAGACTCTGTCTTAAAAAAAAAAAAAGTTGTTTAATATTATGATAGGTGAGTGTATGTTGATATGTATGAATGCGCTAGGAATGCTGGGTCAAAATATTTTGAACTGTCTTATTTGCGATGAAGCAGGGCCTGTGGTAAAGGGGTTTCCCATACCACCCTTTAGTAACCAGCCTTGGCATCTGCCTGTGAAGGCAGCACTGGTGTGTACCTAAGGTGGCACCTTCCCACTTGGTCGGAAGAATGAGATCACCATTCTGAGAGGAGAAAGACAGGGGGTGACTGGGTGCCTTCCTTCCTTACCAGTTGCACCTGCCCCTGAATGAAAGTATTGAGTTTAGTGGATAAAAATTGTCTTTGGTTCCTGGCCTAAGGCAGAGCAAGATTACTTCTTTTATGTGGAACTGCGTATCTTCAGTTGCTAAGGTTTGGGCAATGTGCCATTCCTGTGACAAGGAGGGGACAGGAGTTAAATTTGAGAAACCGTCCTTTGTCCTCAGGCAGAATGGCCCTCAGCTTGAAGAGCTAATTTTCGTCAGCTCCCCAGCAGGGTCTGCACGCTACTCGTCTGTGCCGTCATTCTTCTTCACGATCTGAGGAACTAACTTTGTGGGCCCTTGTCTCTCTCTTTCAGGTCTAACTTCAAGCTCGTGGCTGTTAATTCAAAACTCTATGCCATTGGTGGGCAGGCCGTTTCTAATGTTGAGTGTTACAGTCCCGAGCAGGATGCATGGAATTTTGTGGCACCTTTACCGAATCCTCTGGCTGAGTTCTCTGCGTGTGAGTGTAAAGGGAAAATTTATGTCATTGGAGGATATACTACCAGAGGTAAGTGAATGGCCAATAAGCCAGCGGCTTACGTGTAGGCTTCAATAGCCTGGGAAGGGCCGGAGGGCACCTCTGGTGTAAACACAAGTGTCATTCTATGCACTGAATCCAATATACTTACATATCTGGAAGGAAGAGAGTCCTGTGTGACAGAGGTGGTTTGGGCAGGAAGGGCCATTGGTGACCCTGTGTGAGCATGAAAATTGAATGAGTAGTGAGAGCTGTGAAGAAAAAATGTACAGTATTTTCTTTCTGCTTCTGGAAACCCAGCCTTGTGACTTGGCCAGGCCTGGTGTGTGAGGTTTGCTCTGGTCTCCTGGCTGCTCTCTGCGGTCGGGAGGTCTCCCGAGAAGCATTAGCCAGGTAACTCCATCCTTCTCCCAACATACACCAGATCACCCCCATCCAGCGCCGTGGAGTTTGGTGCCAGAGCCTCCTGGCGGTTCTGGGTTTTCATTTTCTCTCTTTGTGACCACAGACACGTCAGATGTAGAATATAGGTTCCAGAAACCCAGCTCCAGGGCACTGTTCATGTGTCACAGAAGGAGTGAGAACATGATGGATACAAGAGAATTCTTTCCTGACCAGCAGTGGGAGGTGGTTGTGTTACTTATTACACTGCAAATGTGTGATCATTTTATAGTTAAAAATTTGGGAATAAAAACTTTCTCCAGCAAGTTTTAAACTGTTGTCTTTGGTAGGGAATCGCCTCAAGTAATGGTGATGGAAACATCGTGGTTGTGGGAAGGAAGGCGGTACCGGACAGGCAGGCAGAGGTGTGCCTTCTTTCCTCCTCCCACCCTGCCCAAGTAGTTGTTTCCAAGTTATCTCTCCTTTTTTTTTTTTTTTTTTTTTTTACAGTTTTTGGCCAGGGCTGGGTTTGAACCTGCCACCTCTGGCATATGGGGCTGGCACCCTACTCCTTTGAGCCACAGGCACTGCTCTTCAAGTTATCTCATATCCAAGGAAATTTATTTCTGCATTTTGTCTCTTTGACTATCTAGAACCTAGGACTTACAGGAAAAAGTATAACTGGACTCTCAGGACCTTTGGCCACATTAAAGTATTAGAGTTGCCCTCGTATATGACATAATGAAATAACCTAATACTCCTTCATGGTAAAATGTGGGCAGGACACAGCATTCCAACCCTGGCTGATAACAAGTGTGGAGAAGACCCTATTAGACCACAAGTGACCATATGTAACTTCATAAAGGGTAGAAATCTACATGTGAAAATAAGAGTTCAAATAGGTGACAGTTCCTTTTCACTGTATCCAAATATGTCTGGTTTGGAGGTTTTCTAAAAAGAAATTATTATGATTACATAATAGTTGTATATCTTTGTAGGGTATGTGTGATGTTTTGATGCAGATATACAATGTGAGTTAATGTTTCAGGAATTTTTGTTATAGGAAAGAGTTAAATGTAAGGCATTCAATGAACATCTGCTTTTGTATATGTGTCAATGAAAGATTTCTTTCTTTTTCTTTTTCTTTTTTTTTTTTGAGACAGAGCCTCAAGCTGTTACCCTGGATAGAGTGCCGTGGCATCACAGCTCACAGCAATCTCCAATTCCTGGGCTCAAGCGAGTCTCTTGTCTCTGCCTCCCAAGTAGCTGGGACTACAGGCACCCGCCACAACACCCGGCTATTTTTTGGTTGCAGCTGTCATTGTTGTTTGATGGGCCCGGGCTGGATTCGAACCCACCAGCTCAGGTGTAAGTGGCTGGCGCCTTAGCCCGTTGAGCCACAGGTGCCGAGCCTTTCTTTCTTTCTTTTTTTTTTTAAAGATAGAGCCTTCCTCTTTTGCCCAGGCTAGAGTGCCATGGTGTTAGCTTAGCTCAAAACAACCTCCAGCTCCTGGGCTCAAGTGATCCTCTTGCCTCAGCCTTCCAAGTAGCTGGGACTACAAGCATGCACCACCACCCTGGTCTAGTTTTTCTGTTTTTTATGGAGACGGGGTTTTGTTCTTGCTCAGGCTGGTCTTGAGCTCCTGAGCTCAAGGCATCCTCCTACCTCAGCCTCTCAGAGTGCCAGGATTACATGTCTGAGCCACTGCACCCAGCCACAGCAAAAGATTTTGATACTTCTTGGAGTACCTCTTGGTCATGGGGAGTATATTAGTTTACTGTGGCTGCCATAACAAATTAGCAGACTTGGTGTCCTAAAGCAACAGAAGTGTACTCTCTTAGAAATCAAGGTGTCATCAGGATTGTGCACCTTCTGAAGGCTCTAGGACAGAATTCTTCTTGCTCCTCAATTCCTGGTAGCTCTGGGTATTCTTGGCTAGTAGCTGCATAATGCTGATCTGTGCCGCTTCCTCTGTGCCCACGTATGTCTTGTCTGTCTCTTACTAGGACCACTTGTCATTGGATTTAGAATAACCTCACCTCAGGATCCTCATTACAGCTTCAAAGATCCTTTTTCCAAATAAGGTCCCATTCACGGGTTCCAGGAATTAGAAGGTGAACATATCTGTTTAGGAGGCCGCCACTCAACCCACTACAGGTGATACGTTCATTTATGCACTTAAGGAGAGGCAGCGATGAAGAGGAGTACGTGGAAAGCAGCCAGCCTCTCAAGTTTTTGTCACTTAGGAAGCTATTCCTGGTGCTTCAGTTGAAGATAATTGCTAACTTTTTTTTTTAAACAAAAAAATTGAGAAAAAATGGAGACATAGCAGCCATTTCTTTTATCTCCAACATTGGTGTTTGGGTTGCAGTGACCAAGTTTATATTCTTAGACCAAGTCACAGTGTCTCCCTCTGCCCCAGACTCCCGTGTGTGTATGTACTTCCTGTGTCCTGTCACCGCTCCTGTGTGCGTGTCTTTCCTTCCAGGTAATTAAATACATATATGTATATATATTGCAGTTTTTGGCTAGGGCTGGGTTTGAACCTGCCACCTCCGGCATATGGGGCCGGTGCCCTACTTCTTGAGCCACAGGCACCGCCCCCTCCCAGGAAATTAAATAATACACATATGCAAGTTTCTACAAATTCTGATTTATCCCTAGATTGAGTAACACAGGATGCATCCTGGACCTGACATAATGCACATTTTTTTTGTTTTAAGAAGAGTCTTATTTTGTCACCCTCAGAAGATTGCTGTGGCGTTATAGCTCACAGCAACCTCAAACTCTTGGCCTCAAGCAATTCTCTTGCCTCAGCCTACAGGCGCCTGCCCCAACACCTGGCTATTTTTTTTTAGAGACGGGGTTTCGCTGTGTCTCAGGCTGGTCTTGAACTTGATGCATGCATCCATCTCTTGACTTCTCTTTTAATCAGGAGCTGTTGAGCGCTGCCAGGCAGCACAATAACCTGAGGAGTACTCGGCTGGTAGATTTCCTAGTTTTTCCATGACCTTGGCTGAGCAAATGTTCCTTAGATTTGACCTAGAAAACCCTTCTTGGGTGTTTTGCAACTTCACAAGCCACTGTTAATGTACCTTCTTCACTTGGGCCACCCACTGTGATTTCTCTCCTGGATTTCCTGACCAAAAGCCCACGATGGGATGGGACAGTTAGGTGATGTGGATGGATGGTTGTTTGTGTAAGGGCGGAAAACTAGTTTTCCAAGATGACAGAGCAGGCTAGTTACTTGTATTCTGTCACTTTCTTCTGCTCTGCTGGGGTTTTTTCCCTAGCATTTTCTAATTAGTTCCTTGTATTTAAAACAAAGTCATAATGATTGTTACAAAAAAAGAAATCAGTCCTTAAAGGTGGATTTTTAGTCTGCTGATTTAAGTTAGTGAGACTCTTAAAATTTGGTAAATATTCATGATTTTTATGGTGCCCATTTGATTATTTTAGTTCATTTGCAGGCACTGAAGAAATTCAATGAAATTCAATAGAAAGTAATATGTGTAGTAACCATGAAAGGAAGAGGACTGATTTGTGCAACTTCACAATCAACTTTAAATGAAAAAACAAAACCAATCATTGCACCAACTCAAACTGCCTGATCATAGGCTGAGGCCTTGTGGGGTGAGGAGAAAAAACATTTTCAGGAGACCTGGAAAGATCTTCATGCTGGGAACTGAGAAATTGCGAAAGCCGCACCAGAATGAATCCTTTTTTCATCAGGTGGAAAGCTAGGTCACTAAGTAGCACTTTTTGATATATTAGTAACCAAACTGTCCTTGGGCTATCTCCTAGAATGGTCTTTACCACAACAGCTGCAGTGTAAAGAAATATGGATTGCATCTGTGGCTCAAAGGAGTAGGGCGCTGGCCCCATATGCTGGAGGTGGCGGGTTCAAACCCAGTTCTGGCCAAAAACTGCAAAAAAAGAAAAAGAAAGAAATATGGACTGGTATTAGCGTGGCTGGCAAGCAGAAGGACTATTATCTACAGCTGGAACTAGCTCAGGGCTTTCTACTGACCTGGGGACATGTGCACACAGAACTCAGTCTCTCTCAGACCTCTTAGGAGGTGCTTTAGTTAGTACCAGATACCGTGTGGAGCTCCTTTCTCATTGCTAATGATGGCGGGGTGGGGGTGTGGGTGGGTGTGGGTGGGAGGGTCCTCTGTTTCAGGCAGAAGTCCTGAAGGAGGCATAAGCCTTTTGTGAAAATACCATATCTTCCTTTACCAGCTTCTGCAGTGGTTAAAATGCTGTAGTCTGTAGTCATATGCCAGTTCTCAAGCCGAGCTATATCCCCCACTGATAGCATTTGTTGTTTGTTTAAAAAACGACAAACAGAAAGTTCATTCTTTGTATAATTCAGAGCAGGTTTTTCCTGCTGAGGCTAAAATACTCATTTATGCTTCCCTACAGGAGAAAAGAAAAAAAAAAGAGCAATTTAAAAAGGCAAAGCAAAGCTAGGTGTTCTCAATTTCACAAGCCATTTTCAATAAGAGACTAAGCAGCATTTTTCCTTACAGATAATTGCTATGGGCCAGGCATGGTAACTCACACCTTGGGAGTGAGTCATTCTTTTGGGAGGCCAAAGCAGGAGGATTGCTTGAGCCCAGGAGTTTGATACTACCATGGGCAGCGTTGGGAGACCCCTGTCTTGACAAAATATATTTAAAAAATTAGCTGAACATAATGGCATGCACCTGTAGTCTCAGTCCCAGCTACTTAGGAGGCTGAGGCAAAAGGATCACTTGAAGCTAGCTGGGAGTTCAAAGCTTCAGTGAGTTCTGATCATGCTACTGCACTCCAGCCTGGATGATAGAGTGAGAACTGCCTGTATAAAAAAAATAAAAGTGGCTTGGTGCCCGTAGATCAGTGGTTAGGGTGCAAGCCACATACACTGGGGCTGGTAGGTTTGAACCCAGCCTGGGCCTGCTGAACAACAGTGACAACTACAAGAAAAAAATAGCCGGGAATTGTGGGAGGCGCCTGTAGTCCCAGCTACTTGGGAGGCTGAGGCAAGAGAATTGCTTAGGCCCAGGAGTTTGAGGTTGCTGTGAGTGTGATGCCAAGCACTCTACCGAGGGCGACATAATAAGACTCTGTCTCAAAAAAAAAGCTAATTGCTATTAATTAAAAATAACACCTGAGCAACCTTTCATCTAGGTTGGCTTTATCTGCACAACGAACCATCTCTTGTGGAATGGGTAAGGGGAGAGAAGGACCTTTGTAAACATCTCTCTATCGCTTCTCGCCTTTTGGCTAAGATCAAGTGTAAATATCTCTCCAGTGTTAACAGTTGGGATAGAATTGCTTTTTAGAAGGCCCAGGTGAGACTTTGTTGGATTTCTCCAGACTTATAACTTTGTATTCTTTTCTGTAACCAGTCCTTGGAAAGCCTGCTTTGCTACTTGTCATGATTTTTAGGATTAGCTGTCAAGAATAGATTCCCTCTTGGCCCAGTCTGCTCCGTATTAAGTAATCAGCACGTCTGTGGGCATTGATGAGGGTTCTAAGGCGGCTGTTCTTTTTACATTGAGCTGGTGTTTTGGAGGTGTGAGGGCACCAAACAGAAGGGGCTGATTGCATTTAACTCACAGCTCCTCATTTCCCTGGCCGTACTGATTCGAAGGACTTGGAATCCTTAGACTCCGAGGAGGGGACACGCCTAGGTGGGTGGGGATGAACGTAAACGTTTCTGCAGCTTCTGCTTTCCTGAAATAGCCTTCTAGGAAGCAGGGCACGCAGAGGCAGACGCTTACGCACAGCCCGGCGGTCATTGGTGTTCCTGGTGGCCACGTCATCATTTGGCGTCTCTCTCTGTTTCAGACCGGAACATGAACATCTTGCAGTACTGTCCCTCTGCGGACCTCTGGACGCTCTTTGAAACGTGTGATGTCCACATTCGCAAGCAGCAAATGGTGTCTGTGGAGGAGACCATCTACATCGTCGGGGGGTGTCTCCACGAACCGGGGCCCAACCGGAGGAGCAGCCAGAGCGAGGACACGCTCACCGTGCAGTCCTACAACACCGTCACCCGGCAGTGGCTTTACCTCAAGGAGAACACGTCCAAGTCGGGCCTCAACCTGACGTGCGCGCTGCACAACGACGGCATCTACATCATGAGCAGAGACGTTACCCTGTCCACCAGCTTGGAGCATCGCGTTTTCCTCAAGTACAACATCTTTGCAGATAGTTGGGAAGCGTTTAGGCGTTTTCCAGCCTTTGGACATAATTTGCTGGTTTCTTCTCTTTACCTGCCCAATAAAGCAGAGACATGACTGAATCGACTTAGTATTTAAAAGAAGTCTGGTTCACGACAAAAAGTGATGTCCCATTTCTGGGGAGACTGATTTCTAAAGGGAAAATATGGGTGAAAGTCCGTCACATATATACACTAGGAGCTGTAAATAAGCTTACTTGAACTAATTACTTGAAAACTTGTGGACAAAAGAGACCAACTTTGTTATTTTTTAAATTATGGGAGCAAATCCATGATAATGTTTTCTCCAAACATGATATTCATGGGCCAATGTCTGAAGCTGATCATCAAAAAGTAGATTTACTGTGTCTGGTTGGTAAAGGGCCAAATGTCAATAATTGGAATGAATGGTGAAGATGATTTGGAAACCTGTTTTCTTTGGGTCCCTTGAAATATGTGTATCGTTGGTATCTTGAGTGAGAGATTTTCTTTTGTCAGTTTACTTGACAAAAATGGCATTGTTCTCCCTCCTCTCCCTCAGCCCTACCTAGACATACTTTGAGTGTATTTAAAATAGGATTCTACATCCAGATATTTTATTTGCACACTGCTTTCCAGGAAATGATGTAATCCTACCGTGAATTCTTGCAAGAATTCAGTTCTCTCAGAAACTTTTATAATGACATCACCAGCCATTCTTCGCTCTTTTTGCAGTTATGTATGCCGGCTGAGTAGATTGATACAACCTTTTGTTTATGTGGCAGGTTACATATTTATGTGGTCACATATGTTGCATCCCTAAGCATTCTGTATTGTTTAAAAGAAAGGACGTATTGTGTAAAAGGAAGGATGGGTGTGCATTTAAAAAAATTAAGTCTTACAATTTAAATAGGAAGGGAAGGAAATAACCAAATAAGAAAAAAAATTGCCTTTAAGAATTATTTTTATTGAATGTATTTGACTTAGTTCTTGTTTAAGACTGAAAAACAACTATATCATATTTAAGTCGGGCAGTTTTTTAAATTTAGTCATGGCTTTGTATTCTTGTTTTGCTTTTGTGGGCTACGGTTGGGGCAGCTATAAAACATTTGTGCAGGAGAGAGGAAGAAGCTCTTAGAGAAGTAGAACGGCCTTTGGTAGTACTTCTGAAATTAGGTAAAGTGCTTTACTTGCCTTGGTTATTAACTCAAATAGAGTTTAGCTCATGCAGTTATTAGCTTTCACTAAGTCAGTTAACAATGAATGAAAGGCTGGGTGCAGGGGCTCACCCCTGTAATCCTAGCACTCTGGGAAGCTGAGGTGAGAGGATTGCCTGAGCTCAGGAGGTCCAGACCAGCCTGAGCAAGAGTGAGACCCCCATCTCTACTAAAAATAGAAAAATTAGCTGAATGTTGTGTTGGGGATCTGTAGTCCCAGCTACTTAAGAGGCTGAGGTAAGAGGATGGCTTGAGCCGAAGAGTTAAAAGTTGCTGTGAGCTATGGCACTCTGGCTTTCCCGAGGGCAACAAAGTGAGACTCCATCTCAGAAAAACAAAAAACAATGAATAAAAGCTTCTGCCAATTATAATTCAGCACCCTTTGAAAATATATATATATATATATACTCATACTTATGGAAATTTTATTTTGATTGAAAACACTTTCTGAAGTTATCTGATATTTTGTAAAGGAATCAGTTTCAGCTGTGAGCTGATTCCGTCTTTCTGTACTAACAGCAGGCAGAAGAACCCCTTGAGTTACAGAGTGCCTCGCTGAGAAAGTCCCACAGAAAAACAAAAATCTGTAGCAAAGTCATGCCTTCAACAAACACTTACTGAGTGCCTGCAATGTGCCATTCACTGTGCAGATGTAGGACAAAGGAGCTGATTGCTGAACACAATTTTTCAGTTTATTAGAGTTACTACAGGGTCTCCTTGTAATGGTGGGCTCCAGGATATTTAAAATAAGGGTCCAGTTTTAAAAATGCTATTTGCACAACTTTTCAGGAATACTTCTATTAGGTGAAGATGAGGTAAGCCTTTATTTTGGACATAGAAACAGATCTTTGTATCTTGTCACCAAACAATCTTAACCAATAGACTGCTTATAACAGTTTTAAGAGTTTCTAAACTGTGCCCGTATATTCCCAGTCATGCCTTTAAAAAAAAAAATATGAACTAAAATTTTTCCAGGAATAGTGCTTACATAATAGATTTATATTAATTTATATTCATTATAGAATTGAATTTCTGGTAACCTATAATTTCATTACATATATTTAAAAACTAATTTATTTTAGATGGTGTTAACTTTTGTTGTTGTAGAGCTTAACTTTTTAAAGGTCTAATCCTATATATTCAAAAGACTCTAGACGCTAGTCAGTTGAATTAGTATGGGACAAACACTTGGATGTTAGCTTGTAAATAACCGTATCGTATAACATACAATGTTATTATTCCTGCCAACCAGTTCTCTTCCTCTTGACAGTCTTTGGGTCTGTTTTCGTAATGCCAATAATTAGATTGTTGGACCAAGTGAAGGTATACTCTGATCCACAAATCTCTTTTATAAACCAGGTTTGATGTGTGTGTGTGTGTGTGTGTATATATGTGCATATATACGTGTGTGTGTATATGTATACTTGCATATTATAGCTCTCTTTACCACAGACTTCTAATAAGATGTTATTCTGGGCTGCCAGCAGTGCTTGAGAAAGGTGGAATGTGCAATAGGAACAGATCTGTGAGTTTGTGACATCATCCTGCCTGCTGTGCATATCCGCTGTGTTGGCGTTTTGAGGGTAATTCTAATTTAGCTTTGTTCCCTTGTTAGCTCCAGTGTTAAAGAGAAGATTCTACTTATGATGAAGGCAATATTTCTTTGAAAATCTCCCTTCATTCCCCAGGACTTTTGCTGTTGGAGAATATCTCTGTTTTCTCTTTCACTTCTTTTTTTTTTTTTTTTTTTGAGACAGAGCCTCAAGCTGTCACCCTGGATAGAGTGCTGTGGCATCACAGCTCACAGCAACCTCCAATTCCTGGGCTCAAGCAAGTCTCTTGTCTCCGCCTCCCAAGTAGCTGGGATACAGGCGCCCGCCACAACGCCCGGCCATTTTTTGGTTGCAGCCGTCATTGTTGTTTGGCGGGCCCGGGCTGGATTCGAACCCACCAGCTCAGGTGTACGTGGCTGGCGCCTTAGCCCGTTGAGCCACAGGCACCGAGCCTCTCTTTCACTTCTTTAAATGCTTTGTCCTTTTTTTTTTTTTTTTGTGAGATGCTTCTGAGGGTTGCTGATCTCCCACTCTGGGGAAGGGAGTTGCTAGGAGGATTCTCAGTGGCAGCCACCTGGCCAGAATCATCTGTTTTACAGAGAATGATCTCAATGGTAGAGAGTGAGACCTGTGTGTAGGTTGGTAGAAGGCTGCTGGTTCTTGCTGGCATTCTTTTTGTCTTTCTGTTCAACTGCAGTTTCAGAGGCCTCTCCCCTTAGCATCTTTGAAAAGGCTTTCTGATGAATACGAGGGTTGTTTGTTTCAATAGTACTGGTTAAATCATACAATGAAGTACTGAGAAGGTTATGGATACTAGTAAGAAACAGAAGGCTTAAGATTAAGCACAAAAACCAAAGAAAATTTAAATCTACCATTTATTTTAAACAACCAAGATTCCAAGTAATTCCAAATGCCTTAGATAATTAAAGTGATTCTGTACTGAGTTAGACAAAATTCTTCCTCTACAAAGGCAGTTATCAAGTAGATGCCTGTGCTCTTTCAATAAATGATGCTTACTGAGCTTTGTAGGCACTGGGCTTTCGGATTGTTAGGTAAAGTTATGACCCTACCTGTTTGGCCAAAGAGTTAAATTGAGAGGAAAGGTCTTGGTCTTCCTGATCAACCAGCATTTAATGAAGAGTGGCTTAATGTAGGTCACTTGAGAGGGAGTGAGTGTAGCAACATAAAGCGAGTATCAGTGAGTGCTGGATGCCCTGTTCCTAGACTGGGAATGGGAGATGTATAACATCTGTGCCACCATTCTTCAGGGGCTTTATGAATGAGTGTAGCACTTCTTTCCTCTGTGCCAGGATTTTGGTCTTAGAAGCCTTGTCAAATCCACTCTGGGAGGCCAAGGCAGGTGGATCGCCTGAGCTCAGGAGTTTGAGACCAGCCTGAGCAAGAGTGAGACTCTGCTGTACTAAAAATAGGAGTCTGAAGTTGCTGTGGGCTGTGACGCCACGGCACTCTACCGAGGGTGACAGAGAGAGACTCTCGGAAAAAAAAAAAAAATTCTAGACACCCATTTCCAATCCATCAGGGTGAAATGAAGCCTCCTGTGCTTCCACGCAGGAGTTGAAGGAGTTGGGTGGGTATGTTTTGAAAGCAGTGAGCTGATTTTAGCTCAGTTTCCTGTTTACCAGACATAGTTATCGAGTGCCTGTCATGGGCAAGACAATGAGGAGAACTGGGAGGCAGACGCACCAAGCCACAGTGCACGGCCTCGAAGAATCTTCAGTCATTGTCCTTACCGGAGCGTTTTTCTCAAAGACGCCTACTTTTGGTCAGGCACATCGGCGCTCTCTGCTCTCTTTAGTCTTGGCCCACTCTGTGCTTTGCTTCCTTATTTACTAATAATCATTACGAACCAGTTTTTTCTTTTTTAATTTAAACATCACATCCATATATGCTTTTCTCCCTTACTACTTTTCATGGTCTTGTCTGTACTTCATTTTTTTTGGTGGAAAAAATGAAAATTACATGCAATCTGCTTTATTGGAAAATACTCCCCAAGCACCACAGCCTTTGCGGCTGAGGGCACAGCTGAGCTGCTAGGGTTCAGCAGCTTGGAAAGTGAGGAGTGAAAAGGGGGTACGTTTGGGAACAAAACAGAAAGAAATGTTTACTCAGACACTCGTCCTGGCCCATGTCAGTTGAGTTTGCCTTCATA
>CAUYRH010165441.1:0-33306 GCA_963574655.1 Perodicticus potto | reverse complement strand
TACAAGGGTACAAGTGAAAATTACTAAATGTAGAATAGAAATGTCTTCATATAGTGATTAAAAGGCTATGTCAAATAGTTCAATGAAAATACTTCAGATTGTATATGAAATCAGCACATTATGCCCCGTGATTGTACCAATGTACACAATTATGATTTAATAAAAATTAAAAAAAAAAAGATAAGGATTAGAAACAAAAACCTCATCTCTTTGCAAGGGCAGAAAATGACACCAAACATCCGGAGCCT
The DNA here is from genome assembly GCA_963574655.1 of Perodicticus potto. Taxonomy (NCBI): domain Eukaryota; kingdom Metazoa; phylum Chordata; class Mammalia; order Primates; family Lorisidae; genus Perodicticus; species Perodicticus potto. The sequence goes on along the minus strand of CAUYRH010165441.1, from coordinate 33,058 downwards.
TTTCCTTCCAATGGCTTCTTCCTATACAGTTTCTGCCTGCGTCTCTTACCCTCCCTCCCCCACACTCTGCAGCCTTAATATGTTGTTTTTTATTCTTTAAGAGAAATTATCAATAAAAATAAGCCAACATTCGGAGTGACGGTCACACACTTATCTAAACTCAGGTCACAAGGAGCTGATTATAACTTGAGCCAGTCTGAGCCAGAAGAGGGATGACTTTGCGTCCAGAACTCCACACAGCTCAGAGGTCACTTCTCAGGGGCCAGGGTCCCCAGCCAACAATGTTGGTTTCCTAGTTCTGAGATGCCCTTTTTTCCAACAGACAAGATTTATACTTCTAGTTGGCTTTATTCTCCCCTGTTCTCAGGGCTCCCCTTCCTGCTTTACCAACCATGTATGTGGCAGGTGCAATCACCCTGTGCCAGGGAAGCATTCTGGCTGGTCCTGTTTTAGCTCCCCGCCTGGTCCTGGATTTGGCTCGAGACTGACTAGAGATTCCCAGCTCTCAGACTGCCAAGAACGTGCCATTGTTGGGGAATCAGCCATGTCCCAGTTTTGTCATAGTTGAAGCTAATATGGATTGGAGAGGCTGAGGTGGGAGGATTGCTTGTTTGAGACCAGCCTGGGCACTGTAGCAAGACCCCTTCACTACAAAAAAATTGAAAAATTACTTTGTTGCTTAGAGAACATGAGTGCCCCTGCAGTGGGCTTAGAATCCAGCTGGGGACTGGTGCCACCACGTTACATGTCCTTGCAAAATGTACTTATGTGCCATACGCTATTGGCTTGTGTGGTAAATAACGTGACATTGAATGCAGGGAATACTCACAGATCATTATACCAGGACAAACAAGAACAAGATCTAGGGATGGAACTCTGAAGTCACCTTACAGTGGAGTTAGATTTAATGTGAAGAGAAGATGTGGAGCTTTACAAAAGGCAGTGGGAGCCACTTGAGCTATTTCCAGAAGGTTTAGCTTGACAACAGTTTCAAGACGGCTGGTGGGAGGAAAAACAGGTGGGTGGGAAATACACTGGTTTGCCAAGAAATGATGGCAGTCTGCGATGTGAGCACAGAGATGGGAAAACGCTCTCAGCATGGGTGGGACGTGTGTTCACAGAAGGGGCTCCTTTTTTTTTTTTTCAGTTTTTGGCCGGGGCTGGGTTTGAACCTGCCACCTCTGGTATATGGGGCTGGCACCCTACTCCTTTGAGCCACAGGTGCCGCCCACACAGAAGGGGCTTCTAAGAGGTTAATAATCAGGGGCTGGGCACTGTGGCTGTCATCTGTAATCTCACTGCTTTGGGAGGCTGAAGCAGGAAGGTCACATAAGACCAAGAATTTGAGACCAGCCTGGACATCATAGCAAGAGCCCTGTGTATACAAAAAAATAGGAAAAGTAGCCAGGTATTGTGGCAGGTGCACGAACTTACAGCTAGTTGGGAGGCTGAGGCAGGAAGATCACTTGAGACCCAGAATTTGAGACCAGCCTGGACAACATAGCAAGACCCCTACGTCTATGAAAAATAGGAGAAATTAACTAGGCATTGTGGCAGGTGTCTGTGGTTCCAGCTACTTGAAAGGCCGAGGCAGTAATTACTTGAAACCAGCCTGGACAACATAGCAAGACCCCTATGTCTATGAAAAATAGAAATTAACTAGGCATTGTGGCAGGTGCCTCTGGTTCCAGCTACTTGGGAGGCTGAGGCAAGAGGATCACTTGAGACCAGGAATTTGAGACCAGCCTGGACAACATAGCAAGACCTCTGTGTCTACAAAAAAAAAATAGGAGAAATTAGCCAGGTATTGTGGCAGGCTCCTGAACTCACAGCTACTCGGGAGGCTGAGGCAGGAGATCTCTTGAGACCAGGAATTTGAGGCCAGCCTGGACAACATAGCAAGACCCCTGTGTCTACCAAAAAATAGAGGAATTAGCCAGGCTTTGTGGCAGGTGTCTGTGGTCCCAGCTACTTAGGAGGCTGAGGCAAGAGGATCTCTTGAGCCCAGGAGCTTGATGTTGCTGTGAACTAGGCTGAGACCCCGGCACTCTAGTCAGGCTGACAGACGGAGACTGACCCCCTTATTAATGGGGTCAAACTTGCTGATGTGTTTTCCTTTCGAAGTTGGAAGAGGAATCTTCTGGTCTTACCAGCAGCTCTAAGGACTGGGGCAAGAGAAGGGGGCTGCCACGGGCTCTGCTTTAAGTCTGCAAGTACCACAAAAATGAGCGGAAGAGCTTCTGTCTGTGGCTGAGGGCTACACCTTGGGCCACCCCAGGCGTCTGTGAGCTTCTGGGGGAGGAACAAACGCCTCATATGCTTGTCAGCTGGTGAGCCGGTCTGCTGGCTATTTTTATGCTCGGGGCCTTGGGAGAAAGGCCAGGCTGTACCCAAAGGCAGATACAGGGCTGGCCAGATGGGCGTGCTGGGCACCTCCTGCCTAGGACCCAGAAATAGAAGCAGCTCTGGGACAGCCAGGGAAGTTTCAGGGTGAGTGCAGCCTGGAAAAGGTGACTCAGGGTTGGGGAGCATGGGGTTCTGCTGTAACTCTCTGACGGAAGCGACAAGTCGGGGCTCTGCTTTAGAAAATTAGGATTCTGGTCTGGCATCTGTGTCCTGGGTCTGTGGTTTATAGATGTCTGTTCCAGCTCACAATACCATCTTTAGCCGATCTCCACGCCCACAAAGAAGAGCTTCTGAGCCACACACGGATGCAGCACCGTTTCGTTTAGTCCTATTCACTGTCAGTAGGGAATTGAATGGTCACTCCCTTCCTACCCCTCCAAAAAATATGTCCTACTGCAACTTGTGTGATTTTACGTATTTGGAAATAGGATCTTTGCTGGTGCACTAAAGTGAAGAATTTTGACATGAGGACACCTTGCATCAGGGATGGCCGTAAGTCCAGGGACAGGTGTCCTCCTAAGAGACAGCAGTGGAGACACAGACACAGGAGAAGCCACGTGGAGACGGAGGCAGAGACTGGAGTGATGTGGTCACAAGTCCAGGGACACCTGGAGCCCCCAGGAGCTGGGAGAGGCAGGAAGAAGCCTCCCCTGGGGCCTGTGGAGGGAACTGGATACATAATAATGGGTTGAATGGTGACCCCAAAATATATATTCGAGTCTTATCACCAGGAACCTATGTGTAGAATGTAATTTGGCATTAGGGTCTCTGCAGATGTAATTGGTGAGGCATCTGAAAATGAGACCATTGGGTGGCACTTGTGGCTCAGTGAGTAGGGCGCCGGCCCCATGTACCAAGAGTGGTGGGTTCGAACCCGGCCCCTGCCAAACTGCAACAAAAAAAATAGCTGGGCGTTGTGGCGGGCGCCTGTAGTCCCAGCTACTCAGGAGGCTGAAGCAAGAGAATTGCCTAAGCCCAAGAGCTAGAAGTTGCTGTCAGCTGTGATGTCATAGCACTCTACCAAGGGTGACAAAGTGAGACTGTCTCTCTAAAAAAAAAAAAGATGAGACCGTCCTGGGTCAGGGAGGGCCCTAAACCCAGGGACAGGTGTTCTAAGAGACAGCAGAGGAGACACAGACACAGAGGAGAAGCCACGTGGAGACGGAGGCAGAGACTGGAGTGATGTGGCCACAAGCCCAGGGACACCTGGAGCCCCCAGGAGCTGGGAGAGGCAGGAAGGAGCCTCCCCTGAAGGCATGTCCTCGATTTCTGTTTGTGTGTTTGTTTTTCCTTTGTCTTATGAGGACACCAGGGATGGGATTTAAGTACCACCTGAAGTCCAGCATAATTTCATCCTAGCATTCTTAACTTAATGACTTCTGCCGAGACTATTTCCAAGTAAGTTCTCACGGACGGGTATTTGGCTTTAAGATTTAAGAAGCCTCATTAGAGCAAACACGCTTCCGCCGACTTCCAAGGTCGAGTAACAACAGCAGGGCAGGGGTTGGGGCCGAGAGGAATGAAGAGCACGGCAGTTGGGAGCAAAGGTTCATTGTTTCCACAAACCTCAGCGCTGCCTTGTGGGTCCTTTCACCTAGAGAGAGCCGCTGAAAGTTCCCTGATAAACGAGCTCATCCACTTCTTTCAGAGTTGAGATCCCGGCACCTTCTCAGAACAGGACAATGAGGGGCCAAGTATATAAATAAATTCACGGTGCGTGGAAGACGGGACTCTGATGAAGAAATAAAGCAGCTTTGTTTTCTCAAGGTTTCGAGCTGCTTCCTAGAACTGATTCCTCGCTGGCTCTGGGGACACTGTTGCTTCAGGGCAAGATCCATCCCTGCTTCTTTTTTTTTCTTCTGATTTGTATTTCAAAATATTAGGGAATCAAGTAATTTTCCACTTTTTTTTTTTTTTTGAGGCAGAGTCTCACCACGTCGCCCTTGGTAGAGTGCTGTGCCACCACGGTTCACAGCAACCTCAAACTCCTGGGCTTAAGTGATTTTCCTGCCTCAGCCTCCCAAGTAGCTAGGACTACAGGTGCCCACCACAGTGCCTGGCCAGTCTTTTATTGCAGTTGTCATTGTTGTGTAGCTGGCCCAGACCGGGTTCGAACGTGATAGTCTCTGTGTGTGTGGCTGGAGCTGCAACCACTGTGCCACGGGCGCCAAATCGTGGACTCTTGTTACCTGGATAAACTGTGTTGTGCTGAAGTCAGGACTTGTAGTGTGCCCATCCCCAGAAGGGAACAGAGTATACTTGATGTAACATTTCATACTGCACCCCATTCTTGTTCTTTTTTTGGCAGTTTTTGGCTGGGGCTGGGTTTGAGCCCTCCACCTCCAACGTATGGGGCTGGCACCCTACTCCTTTGAGCCACAGATGCCGCCCTATTTCATTCTTTTTATGGCTAAGGAATACGCCATGAGGTGTGTGTGTTTGGGTGAATGCACATGTATCTACATGTATTGTATTTGCATGTACGCATGCGTGTTTATATACATGCACATGGGTATGTGTGCGTTTGCATATATTTGCATATATTTGCATGTTTGCACATATGCATATATTTGCATATTTTTGCATGTGTGCACGCATGCGTGTCTTTGCATGTATATATATGTGTGTTTGATACATGTATATATATATGTGTGTGTGCATATATGTGTGTGTATGTGGCACAATTTCTTTATCCACTCATGAATTGATCAGCACTTAGGCCAATTCCATGGCTCTGCAATTATGAATTTTGCTATTACAAACATTCAGTTACAGGCCTATTTTTCATATAATGAATTCTTTTTCTTGGGTGTGTCCTCCGTAGTAGACTTTCTAGATCATATTGTATTTCCACTTTTGGTTCTTTGGGAAAATGACATACTGTTTTCTGGAGAGACTGTAATAGTTTCCCTTCCTGCTAACTGTGTTCAAGCATTCCTTTTTATTTTATTTTATTTTTTTTGAGACAGGGTCTCACTATGTCACTCTCAGGAGAGTGCCATGGTGTCACAGCTCACAGCAACCTCAAACTCTTGGTCTTAAGCGATTCTCTTGCCTCAGGCTCCCAAGTAGCTGGGACTACAGGCACCTGCCACAATGCCCGACTGTTTTTTGTTGCACCTATTGTTATTGTTTAGCTGGACCAGGCTGGGTTCAAACCCGCCAGCCTCCATGTACATGGCTGGCACTGTAACGACTGTGTATGGGTGCTCAGCCCAGCATTCCTTTTTATAATAATGGCTGCAACTTTAATTTGCATTTCTCTGTTGTTTACTGGATGTGAGCATGACTTCATTGGTCCGTTGGCCATTTGCAAATATGTGTGTGTGTTTCGACTACTTTTGAATGGGGTCAAACTTGCTTTTCTAATGCTGATGTGTTTTCCTTCCCTGTGGGTTCTGCGTCTCTATCAGCCCTCTGCCAGATGTGTAGTTTGCAAATATTTTCTCCCATTCTGTAGGCTGTCTGGTTGCTCTGTTCTTGCCTTCGCTGAGTAGAAACTTGTTAATTTAATTAAGCCCCGTGCATTTCATGGTTGCTATTTTTCTCCATTGGGAGACCAGGCTTCCCCCAGCGTGGACTCGCTTAACGTCGACTGGGAGTCAGAACATAGGCACCTGCTCCCAGGGTGGATTTTGACGTCACTGGACTTCATTTCTTCACCTGTGCAGTCCCGACACTTGGTCGAGTTACAGCCAGGGTGCACTGCCGGGGCATCTCCGTGACTTCATTGCCCTTCATGTGTGCCTCTGTGACAGCCCTGTCAGCAGGCCCTAGGCCTGACATGTGGGGTGAAAAACCCCGGGTTTGGGGGTTCCCCAATCTGCATTTAAGCCACCCACCCCCAGGTAATCTGAGACACCCCGCCATGATGGCTGAAGAAACACCAGGCTGCCTAGTCACGTACAAGTGACCCTTGAACAACGTGAGTCCACCACGTGTGGATTTTATTCTGTCTCTGCCACGCGGGACGTAGCAAGACCTGGCCCTCCCCTTCCTCCACCTGCTCCCCAGATGACTCCAGGTGAAGATCTCACTGCTGATCTGATTTTCCTTAATGAATAGTAAATACATTTTCTCTGGTTTTGATGTTGTTAATAACATGATTTTTTTTTTTTTTTTTTTTTTTTTTTTAGAGACAGAGTCTCACTTTGTCACCCTTGGTAGAGGGCCGTGTCGTCACAGCTCACGGCAACATCCAGCTCTTGGGCTTAGGTGATTCTCCTGCCTCAGCCTCCTGAGTAGCTGGGACTACAGGCACCCGCCACCACACCTGGTTATTTTTTTGTTGCAGTTTCGCCGGGGCCGGGCTTGAACCCACCATCCTCCATATATGGGCCGGTGCCCTACTCACTGAGCCATAGGAGCCGCCCAATAACATGATTTTTTTTCTCTTGCTTACTATAGAATACATATTACTTATAAAATGTGCATTTTAAAAATCATTTTATTTTTCATTTATTTATTTATTTAATTCATTTATTTATTTTTGTCGTTGTTGCAGTTGTCATTGTTGTTTTAGCTCCCTGGGGCGCGGTTCAAACCCGCCAGCCTTGGTGTATGTGGCCGGCGCCCTTACCCACTGAGCTGCTGGTGCCGCCTTATGTGTTTATTTTTGGAGACAGAGTCTTGCTCTATTATAGTGCCATGGTGTCCTTATACTCACAGCAACCTCAGACTTTGCTGCTTCAGCCTCCCAAGCAGCTGAGACTACAGGTGCCTACCACAATGCCCATCTCATTTGTCTATTTTCTTTTTTTTTTTTTTTTAGTAGAGATGAGGTCTTGCTTTTGCTCAGACTGGTCTTGAACTCTTGAGCTCTGGCAATCCACCTGCCTCGGCCTCCCAGGCTGGGATGACAGATGTGAGCCATCACACCCAGCTGTGTGTATCAGCTTATGTTATGGGTAAGGTTTCGGTTGACGATGGGCTGTTAGTAGTTAAGTTTTTGAGGGGTGCCAAAAGTTATATGTGGATTTTTTTTTGCATTGTTCAAGGATCAAGTATATATCCCACCAGGGAGGCAAGAATACTTATTCAGCATAGCTGGAATTGGGTCCACCGTATGGCTGTGATTATGCAAATTTATAAATACCATTAATTTATTCTCTAAATTAATGTGGCAGCATGAGAGTGGCTAAATGTGATACCCACAAGTACTCACAACTACACAGAGATGAAAAAGAAATTCTGCTCTTTCATTTGAATTCCCCTTCTCCGGCAACAGGACTGTTTTTGTTTACAGGACGGCAATTAACCTCCTTGCTGGGATAAGTGTTAGCACAGGTGTCTGACATAATAAGGACCTGTTATCCGCAACAATGTAGCCCAAAGTAAAAACCTTGTGTTCTGGGACTCAGAGGCTCACAGCGGGGCAGGCAGGGAACTGCAGAGACACAGTTCATGCCCGCTAAGTTTTCAAAACGGAGGCACAGCCCTAATACAAACAATTAGGTGAGGCTTGGGGGTCGGTAGAAATATACATAATGATAAAACTAAAGATTAATGAGTGGAATGTCTGTCTTGCAAAACACGGTAATGGATTAAGTTTTAAAAAAATAATAATTAGTCTTGGAGACCAGCCTGAGCAAGAGTGAGACCCTGTCTCTACTTAAAATAGAAAAACTAGCCTGGTGTGATGACAGGTGCCTACAGTCCCAGGAGTCTGAGACAGGAGGATCACTTGAGCTGTGATGATGTCTGTGATTGCATTCAACCCCAGGGTGACAGAGTCTGTCTCAAAAAAAAAAAAAAAAATTAGTCAAAGAAACTCTTTTTGGGGCAGTGCCTGTGGCTAAGTGGGTAGGGCGCTGGTCCCATATACTGAAGTTCAAACCCCGCCCCGGCCAAACTGTAACAAAAAAATAGCCGGGCGTTGTGGTGGGCACCTCTAGTCCCAGCTACTTGGGAGGCTGAGGCAAGAGAATCACCTAAGCCCAGGAGCTGGAGGTTGCTGTGAGCTGTGATGCCATGGCACTCTACCGAGGGGGATAAAGTGAGACTCTGTCTCTACAAAAAAAAAAAACAAGAAAGAAACTCTTTGTCACAAATGATGCCACGGCGAATTTAAATCCTTGCATGGCAAGATTTCAACCCCAAAGCAAGTCTTGATGGAGCTTATGACAGTCGTGACTGCAGTGTGCTGGGATGTGTGTTGGTCAGGAATGTTCTAGAAATGGCCTGCACCTACCTTCAGGACGCAGGGTGCCCCATGGTTAAGCTCACCCAGGAAAAGTGTGGCCTTTGTCCCTGGCTCTGACAGTTCATCTCTGAGCTTTTACCACGTCCTGCCAATGAGGGTGTTTACCTGGGTGCTCGGACCCCTGGAGGAAGTCCATGTTAACAATGAGGTTTCTGATGGGGACGTTGAAACTCGGGGTACAGGTGTGACCCCTGGAGGAAGTCCGTGCTAACAATGATGTTTCTGGTGGGGACGTTGAAACTCGTGGTACAGGTGTGACCCCTGGAGTTGGCTGCACCTTCGTGACCAAGCTTTGACAAAGACCACAGACACCAGGACTGGAGTGGGGCTCCTTGGTGACCTCCCGCTGTGTACGTCATCACACCTTGTTGGTGGCAGCAGGAAACAGGGTCCCTGACTGCTCTGGGTGAAGACGAGAGAAACCTCATGCTGGTGTCTCCTGCACTCAGACACGTGCACCTTTGGCGTCTGCTAACTTCCTCCTCTGTCTTTTTCCTGTGATAAAGCCATAACCACGGGGCGGCACCTGTGGCTCAGTGAGTAGGGCACCAGCCCCATATACCGAGGGTAGCTGGTTCAAACTCAGCCCCAGCCAAACTGCAACAACAATAACAAAACATAGCCGGGCGTTGTGGCAAGTGCCTGTAGTCCCAGCTGCTGGAGAGGCTGAGGCAAGGGAATCACCTAAGCCCAAGAGCTGGAGGTTGCTGTGAGCTGTGATGCCACAGCACTCTACCCAGGGCGATAAAGTGAGACTCTGTCTCAAAAAAACCAAACAAACCATACATACTCACAGCATACCTCAGTGGCTGTGAGTTCTGAGAGTTCTGCTACCATGTCGGGGAATGTGACTGTGGCTAGAGACGTCTCAACTTCATGGAGGGGGTGGGACGGTTTGCTTTAGCTTTTGCCTCTCACCCCTTGCACCTCAGAGACTTTGGTGCACGTCCAGGGAGTGAATCAAGGGGGCACGGTGGATGTCCCGAGCTTGGCATTGGCTTCTGGGATGTTCTGTGCAGATTCTAAGATCTAGAATGCAGTTGACCAGATGGAGACCTAGAACTCTCTATGATGCCAAGAAGGACATGCTTGGAGGGTCCTGTCACTGCTGTAACGAAGTAGCACAAGCTCAATGTTTTAGAACAATAAGGATTCGCCTTCCCCCAGTCTTGGAGCCCAGGAGTCTGAACTGCAGGTGTCTTGGGACCACGCTCCCTCCACAGGCTCCTTCCCACCTCTCCCAGCTCCTGGGGGCTCCAGGCATCCTTGGACTGTGGCCACATCACTCCAGCCTCCGCCTCCGTCTCCACGTGGCTTCTCCTCTGTGTCTGTGTCTCCTCTGCTGTCTCTTAGGAGGACAACTGTCACTGGATTTAGGGCCCTCACTAATCCAGGATGGTCTCATTTTGAGATGTCTCACCAATTACATCTGCAGAGACCCTATTGCCAAATTGAATTCTGTTCATAGGCTCTGGGTGATAGAATATGAATATATATTTTGGGGTCACCATTCAACCCATTACAATTGCATCCAGTTGCTTTTTGCCTCTCCCAGCTCGTCGGGCCTCCAGGCGTCCCTGGGCTTGTGGCCACATCACTCCAGCCTCTGCCTCCGTCTCCACGTGGCTTCTCCTCTGTGTCTGTGTCCCCTCTGCTGCCTCTTAGGAGGACACCTGTCACTGGGTTTAGGGCCTTCCCTAATCCAGGATGGTCTCATCTCAAGATCCCTCACTAATCACGTCGGCAGAGACCCTATTGCCAGATTCTACTCAGAGATTCTGGGTGAGGGCATATGGACATTTATTTTGCCATTAAACTTATCACAGTTGTTTCCAGTTCCTTCTGGAGTTCCCAGGGGAGGTTCCTTCCTGCCTCTCCCAGTTCCTGGGGCTCCAGGCGTCCCTGAGCTTTTGTGCGTCACTCCAGTCTCTGCCTCCGTCTCCACGCAGCCCCCAGGTCCTCCTGTACACATCTAATCCTGTTCTGCATCTGTCCTGTGCACTTGTGCTGACATTTGCAGCCCTCCTGGATGGTTGTAGACAATCTGTTCCTCTCACACCCCTTAATTTCAATCACACCTGCCAGGGCCCCTTTTCTAAATAAGCTCACATCCATCTTTCAGGGGCCAACGTGCATTTCACTCCTAGAACGGGGAGTGTAGTGATGACTCTTGTTATTTTTGGTTTTCTTCATGTCATCTTAAGGGACAGAAAAGCTGCACAAAAAAATAATGGCTGGGAAGCGGCACCTGTGGCTCAAAGGAGTAGGGTGCTGGCCCCTTATGCCGGAGGTGGCGGGTTCAAACCCAGCCCTGGCCAAAAATTGCAAAAAAAAAAAAAAAAAAACCTTTAGGGGGTGGCGCCTTTGGCTCAAAGTAGGGTCAGTAAGGTGCTGTGTTGTGGCTCAAAGGAATAGGGCGCTGGCCTCATTTGTCAGAGGTGGTGGGTTAAAACCCAGCCCTGGCCAAAAACTGCAAAAAAAAAAAAAAATGCTAGGCACTTCACCTCTGTGATCCCAGCACTCTGGGAGGCTGAGGCAGGAGGATCACTTGAGCTCAGGAGTTTGAGACCAGCCTGAGCAAGAGCGAAACCCCATCTCTACTAAAAACAGAAAATCTAGTGGGGTTTTGTGGCAGGTGCCTATAATTCCAGTTATTCTGGAGGCCAAGGCAGGAGAATCACGGGAGCCCAGGAGTTTGAGGTTGCTGTGAGCTAAGCTAAGGCCACAGCATTCTACCCAGGGCCACGGAATGAGAGCCTGTCTCAAAAAAACAAAACAAAACAAAACAAGACCCAGGAACAAAGCCTGTTGTTACTTTTATTTCTCTAGTACCCTAAATAGAAATGAAAGTTTCTCCAAAGCTGCGCCAAGAGGCTTGAAAAACATCATCTCCTGCGCCTCCCTCATCCCTGGTTCAGTTGCTAAAATGCCGTCTCCCTCTCCCCCGCCCCGTCCCATGACATCATTCCCTCGTCATTTTATTTCTCTCATTCCTATATCCATGGGTCTGATTAGATTTTCACACTCAGTATGTTCTTGCAAAATGCTTCATTTGTTTGAAATTTCCATCTGTTGGTTACAAATGTCAAGTATTCTCGGGACAGAGAAACAAGAGCCTGTAATTTGAAGGCCATCTTCACCGGGTACTTTTGGAGTCCGAGCAGACATTGGCGTCCTGCCCTCTCCAACACCACCGCGCCCCTGGACCTGCTCACCACACGTGTCCCCGACGTGGGTTCCAGGCTGATGACGCAGCTTAACTCTCAGCAGATGTGATTCCTCCATGTCCGGGGCAGAATGCCTGGTTTCTGTGTCTGGGCCGCGGGGGACCTGGTTCTCTGCTGTGTGTGTCACCTGCTGTGAGGGCTGGAGCCCAGGATGGGAGTGAGTGTGCAGGGGGCATCTGTGCTCCCCACATGGCTGTGCCCATGCAGGTGGCCATAGTCCTAGTGGTCTGACCTCACTCCAGCAGGACTCTCGGCAGGAGGCAGCTCCCAGGGTGGCTGCGTCTCACTGCGGGTCCCTTTGCCATCCGCCACCTTCTTGTGCCCTCTGGTTTTTCTGGTCCAGGCACTTTCCCACCCCACCAGGGGGGTAGACGTGACCCTCTTAGCACTCACTTTCACCTGGGCCTGGACTGGGTCATGACCCCCCCATGCTTTCTCTCTCTCTTTCTGCAGTGGAATTTTTGTACTGTGACCTGGCTTCCATGAGGTCCATCCGGCAGTTTGTGCAGAACTTCCAGATGAAGAACATCCCTCTTCACGTCTTGGTGAACAACGGTGAGTCCTGTGAAAATGCCTGCAAGCTGCAGGCGGATCCCGCCGGGAGTTCTCACAGCCGTGGGATAAAAGCCCTTGGTGCAGCGGGGTCCCCGTGAAAGTTACAGGACACCTGTGCCCTCAAGTTACAGGACACTTGTGCCCTCTGTGGACCCTTCTTCATTACGTGAGTGTGCTGGCGCCCGTCGTGAGCCGAGTGCCCCTCAGGACACCACAGTTATAGGAATGTGTTTGCCATGGGATGACTGGCAGAAACAATGCTGTTAGCTTCATTCTTGCTGTGTTGTTATTATTATTATTATTATTTTTTGAGACAAGAGTTTCACTATATCACCCTCAGTAGAGTGCTGTGGCATCCTAGCTCACAGCAACCTCCAACTCTTGGGCTCAAGTGATTCCCTTGCCTCAAGCTGGGACTATAGGTGCCCGCCATAACACCCGGCTATTTTTTGTTACTGTTGTCATTGTTTAGGTGGCTCGGGCTGGGTTTGAACCCGCCAACTTCAGTAGATGTGGCTAGCGCCGTAACCACTGTGCTACGGGGGCCACGCCACCTGCTGTGTTTTTATTTTGCATATTTTTTTGTTATTTTTGCAGTTTTTGGCGGGGGCCGGGTTTGAACCCGCCACCTCCGGTATATGGGGCCGGCACCCTACTCCTTTGAGTCACAGGATCTGCCCTATTCTGCATTTTTTAAGAGGGTGTCCAGGCCGTGGCCACCGTCAGCTCCACGGTCAAGGGGAGGGCCCTTCTCACCCAAGCCTCCTTTTCCCTGGGACACCTAGAACCTTGGAGTGCCTGGAAAGTGCTGGGCTTGGATGGGAACATCCCTTGCTTTCGGGACACAGGGAAGGCAGTCAGGACAAACACTGGTCTCACCAGGGTGGCACAGTCAAGACACGGAACGGACCCACCACCTGCCCAGTGTACTGGGCCCTGGGCCAGACCCACCTTCCTTCTGCAGGGCTGTCCAACTTGTTTTTTTCTCTGCAGAAAAAAGAGCGTTTCCTGGGGCCACACATGAAATACACAAATGCTAATGAAACTAGATGAGCAAAGAAAAGGTCTGTGTCTACTGTTCACTGTATCTGACTCCACAGATGAGCCGAACAGGCCTCAAAAAGTCGGCTTGTGGCCCGCGGGCTGCAGATTGGACACGCCTGACGGAGAAAGGGAAGGATTTTTACCCTTAGTTGCATGCCCTGGTGTGTGCTCCCGGTTTGTCCTTGTTGGGGGACCATCAGTGTCCTTGAGGCAACTGTGTTGGGTCTTGGCAGTTTCTACATATGCAAATAGGTCTTTTAATTATAGCAAGTCCCAAGGTAGAATTCTGGCAGTGGTATTGTTTAGGGTCCAAGAGAGTAGAAGAGGGTCTCCAGCACCTCCCCAAACTATGTGGTCCAGCCTCTTCCCCCCAAAACTCCTGTTCACCACTTGCATGTCTTAATTGGCCTTGAAAATCTGCACGGGCTGAGCTCCAGAAAGCACATTTCCAAATCCCATGAGCAGCCAGACTTTGTGCTTATCTTTATTCTTAAAGAGAGTGATTCAGGCTCTGCCAGCATTAAATACTTCAGGCTCACAGCGCTTTTTAAAATTTCAGTTGTTAGCATGTTGCAAACAGAAGCAGATGGCCTCTTTCTGGCTTGTTGTGGGAAGCTCGTGGGTTTACCCGATGATTTATCAAATGCAGAAATGATCAATGGGTTCTTTGCTTTGCTTTTATTTGCCTTTTTGTGTGTGTGTGCAGTTTTGGCCGGGGCCGGGTTTGAACCCACCACCCTCAGTCTATGGGGCCGGCACCCTACTCCTTGAATCACAGGCGCCACCCCTATTTGCTTTTTTCTTTGAGGCTGAGTCTCACTCGCTAACCTGGGTAGGTGACCTGGCATCACACCTCACTGCAACTTGAAATTGTTGGGCGATAGGGATCCTCCTGCCTCAGCCTCACAAGTAGCTGGGACTGTAGGCATTTGCTGTGACGCCCAACTAGTTTTTTCTGTTTTTAGTAGAGACGGGATCGCACTCTTGCTCAGGCTGGTCTCAAACCCCTCAGCTCAAGGGATCCACCTACGTCAGCCTCCCGGAGTGCTGGGATTCCAGGCATGAGCCAGTGTGCCCGGCCTTCTTTTTATTCTTAGAGAGAGTGATCGAGGTTCTGCAATTGTGAAATACTTCAAGCTTAAAATGTCTTTTTATTAGCTAGCACGTTGAAAATAGAACAGGATGGCCTCTTTCTGGCTGACGTGGGAAGCTCATGGGCTAACTTGATGATTTATGAAACATAGAAATGACCGATAGGTTATAGGTTATTGATCAGGCTCCTGGAGAGCCAGCTATTGATGCTTTATTTAACACCAAAATTATATTTCTGTAGCTTCCCATCTTCATGTCTGAAAATTGATAGATTTTTAAAAACTAATTGCACACGATTTATGTTTTATTTTGGGGGGGGCAGCGTGGGGGGAGCTCCTTCCTATGACCCCAAATGGATGAGTTTCCCTAGATAAAAAATTACTGAGTCATGATCCCCCTATCAAAAAAAAAAAAGTTGAGTAATAACAGATAAAAAAATTACTGAGTAATGATTCCCCTATCAAAAAAGAATGTTGGGTAATAACAGTGGCGCTGACACTACTTTTGGGCATAGTTCCCTCACTCATGCATGCATGTATTCAAAAATGGGCACAAAGCTCTGAGGAAACTCATGAGCCTTAAGGAGGAGGACAAGAGTTGGGGGGCGATAGGAGTGAAGGTTTTCACCCACGGGGAACTCAGCGAGCAGTCGAGCAAATGCTCACGCTGGACCCCGTTCCCGACGGGCAGATGCCTCAGCACGGTGTGTCCCGTCTGCGTCGTGCACGGGGAAGGCGGAAGACGGGCCGTGCAGGCGTCTGGCCTCCCCCGGGTGTGGACACGGATGACTCAGGCCTCACGCTCTTGCCCGGACGCTTGTCCCCATTTCTCTCTCTCCGCCCTTCTCTGTCTCTCTCTGTCTCAGCCATTTCCTCTCTCGCCGTGTCTTTTTGTCTGTCCTCCTCTTTTCTCGGCCTGTCCCCTCTCTTTCCCTGTCTCTTTTTCCCCCCGCTTCTATCTGTTCATCCCTCTCTCCCCCTCTCTCTTTCATCTCTACCTTTCTTTTGGCCGGGGCTGGGTTTGAACCCGCCACCTCCAGCACATGGGGCCGGCGCCCTGCTCCTTTGAGCCACAGGCGCCGCCCTCGTCTCCACCTTTCTGAGTTGTTTTCTCCCTGTGCCTCTGTTTTCTCTCTCTCCCTCTTTGATGCCCTCTCACACCGACCACTCTCCATCTCCCGGTGACACAGAGAACTCCCCTTCCCCTCTGTATCCAGGACACCCCTGGGCTTCCTCCGTGACAGACCCCAGCAGGGGGTTGTACCGAGAGTGTCCACTTGCCACTCAAATGCTAGACGAGCAGATACCTTTTGCGGCTCATTTTCCACTTTTCCGTGGGCAGAGAGAAACATTCAGGTCTCATAAAATTACAGCAGTGTTCGTTTATCTGTTACTAGAAAGCACAAAAGCTGTGTACTGTCTCAAAAAAAAACGGAAGAAAAAAAGAAATAGATACATACTCATATAGAAATAGATATATAAACAGAGATAGCGACCTGTGTATACAAATAGATACACACATATACAAATAGATACACATACAGAGATAGCGACCTGTGTATACAAATATATACATATAGAGAGACAAACAGATATATACACACATAAATAGATACATACACATATGCAAATAGACACATACAGGGTAGTTTATTTAAATTGCTCATGAACTTTATGTCCAGCCTGTATTTGTAGAAATAGAAATAGAAATACATACTCATATACAAATAGATACATAAACAGAGACAGATACATATACAGATAGGTACATAATACAGACATAGATACATTATATAGATACATATATAGAGATAGATACATAAGTATATAAATAGAAACATATAGAGAGATACATAAGTATACACATAGATACAGACATGTACATATAGATACATATACAGAGACAGATACCTATGTAAAGAAATAGATACATAAGTATACAAATAGATACATATACAGAGAGACAGATACATAAGTGTACAAATAGATACATGTACATATACAAATAGATATATAAGGGTGGACATAAAGCTTCTGTGCAAAACGATACTGTTCTAAATTGCAGGCAAACGTTATGTCCACCCTACATATATACAAATAGATACAAACACATATACAAATAAATACATATATACAAATGCAAAAGCCGACCTGTGTGAAAACACAGGCATACGTGCATGGACACAGGGCTATGTCTATGTGTGTGTGTCCGTCAAACACATACAAAAATGCATTTGCAAATGTGAATGGCGCAGAAACACAGCAACATATGGTCATGCACAATCCCAGGGCACGTCTGGGCTTGCAGTGCCTGGACACGTTCGAATCCATAAGTAGCTATAAACGGTGTCCTTACATAGATGGACACATATATGCAGTTACCTGGGTTTTTTTTTTTTGGCAGTTTTTGGCCGGGGCCGGATTTGAACCTGCCACCTCTGGCACATGGGACCAGCGCTCTACTCCTTTGAGCCACAGGCGCTGCCCACCTGCTTTTTGACAGCTACAAACAGAAACATACACTTGTGTGAGGGCAGGTATGGAAACCTATGTAGCGGAGCCTAGACATACCTGCACAGTGAGCACTGCTTGCGTGCAAATTTGTCCTCTACACACAGATGCTCATGTGCAAATTCATCCTCTACACACAGATGCTCGTGTGCAAATTCGTCCTCTACACACAGATGCTCGTGTGCAAATACGTCCTCTACACACAGATGCTCGTGTGCAAATTCGTCCTCTACACACAGATGCTCGTGTACAAATTCGTCCTCTACACACAGATGCTCGTATGCAAATTCATCCTCTACACACAGATGCTTGTGTACAAATTCGTCCTCTACACACACATGCAGTAGTTATTGTGCATGCAAACCTGTGTGCATTTTCAAGAATGTGAACACACACGTCTGTATGGAACTACATGTGTGAGTGCACATATTTGAGTCAATTAAGCATCTCTGCAAATACACAAATGCACGCCTACATAGACACACATGTACACATGGGAATATGTACGTGTCCCACATATGTGCAAACACACCGCATTCTATATGCATTGCATAACTCACGGCGGAACGCATGTAAACTCATACATACATACACATATGCACTTACCTCTGGGCAAGCTGGCCCGCTTTAAGACTGGGTCACTGTGGGCCAGGCATGTTGCTTACATGAACGTGTTTGAGGTCAGACCCTTGTGGAAAGGACTTAAGGGCAGCCTGTTAACTCGCCTTTTCCTGGGGAGGCGGCGTGCTGTGAGCCTGGCAGGCAGAGAGTACAGGGATGGTTATGTTCATGGAAACGTGACTCGTCAGGCTGGACAGGGGCTGGGGCGAGGCTGTGTCCATACTCAATTCGGCATTTCTCGCAGGACAGCTGAGGAACCCATGCGATGCTCGGTGGAGGGGGCAGTCCCATAGCTACTGCCCTTGTCCGGCAGAATTAACTTCCCAGACACACGTTTGGGAGACTCAGAACATTCTCCGTCCCCTGTGTGTTTTGCTGTTACTCTTCACGTCACGGCACAGACGTGCGGAGGCGCGGAGCAGGAAGGGATGGCGGGAATGGCCAGGCTCCTCCCACCATACCAAGGCAGTAAACCGAGTCCCAGAAGGACGACATGACATCTGGGCCAGACCCCTCCCATCTGGGCACCAGGACCGCGTCCACATCCCGTAAATCCACCTGGCCAACTCCCCCCCCACCCACCCAGTCTGACCCTCCCTGAAATTCTCTCTGTGTCTCCAGCCGGAGTCATGATGGTTCCGGAGAGAAGGACCCGGGACGGATTTGAAGAACACTTGGCTGTGAATTACCTGGGGCACTTCCTGCTCACCAACCTGCTCCTGGACACCCTGAGGGCATCTGGATCTCCCGGCCGCAGCGCCAGGGTGGTCACCGTGTCCTCGGCCACGCACTACGTCGGCGAGCTGAATATGGACGACCTTCAGAGCAGGTGGGCTGCGCCTTACGCCTGACCGTAAAGGCATCTGAGGGGTTGAAGGTTACTGGCCTCCTGTATCGGCTGGGATGGTCCTCAAGCGTCGGGCAAAAGTGACTCACGTCAACAACCATTTGTATCACGTCAGTGGGCAGCTTAGCTGCGTGCAATGGTGGATAAGGGAACACCCAAGTCAAACGTAGAGAATAATTAACAGATATATGTAATTGGGTGTGATATTGTTTGGATAAGGAAACCCCCAAGTCGAATGTAGAGAAGAATTAACAGGTAGATTTAAGCATTCTCTTTTCTGCCCTGTTGCAAATGTCCCCCACTGAATGTGCGGGAGGCATTTCTGTGACTCTCGGGGACCTTTAAAGCACTGTTTCCTAATCACTGCATCCCCTTTGTGGATTCCTTCTGGATAACTCCTTTAAGGATAACAGAGATCACTCTCCAGGAATAGGAGCCTCCATCTGTTTGGGCTGCTGTAGCAAAGTGCCATGGACATGTGGTTCATAAATAACAGACACTCACGGCTCTGGAGGCTGAAGATGCCAGCGTGGCAGGTGCTGTGAGTGGTGGGGACTCAGCTCCTAGTTCATAGATGACACCTTCTCACTGTGTCCTCACATGCTGGAAGGGGTGAGGGAGCTCACTGGGGCCTCAGAGGACCTCTGGGTCCTTTATAAGGACCCTGAGGCTTCTAAACCACAGACATTTACTGCTCACAGCTCTGGAGGCTGAAGATCCCAGCATGGCAGATGCTGTGAGTGGTGGGGACTCAGCCCCTGGTTCATAGATGGTGCCTCTCCCTGTGTCCTTACATGCTGGGAGGGGCCAGGGAGCTCTCTGGGGTCCCTTTATAAGGACACTGATGCTTATAAACAACAGATATTTATTGCTCACTGCTCTGGAGGCTGAAGATTAAGATCTTGGCATGGCAGATGCTATGAGTGGTGGGGACTCAGCTCCTGGTTCACAGATGGTGCCCTCTCCCTGTTTTCAGATGGTGGAAAGGGCAACAAAGCTATCTGGGATCCCTTTTATAAGGACACTGGTCCCATTCATGTGGCTGAGGACCACATCACCTCCTGAAGGCTCCCCTAACACCATCACCGAGGGATTCTGTAGGGCAGTGCAGAATCCTAATACCACAACCCTTTTAATACAGTTCCTCATGTTGTGGTGACCCCCAACCCTAAAATTATTTTTGTTGCTACTTCATAACTAATTTTGCTACTGTTATGAACGGTAATGTAAATATCTCATATTCAGGAGATCCTCACAGGGGTCATGACTTCCCAGTGTCGGGAGATAAACTCTCAAACCACAGCTTTGGGCCTTGTGTTTCTGTTTCTGAGTGTGCACGCAGCCCTGATGTCACAAAGCCGTAACACTGCCCTCGGAAAGACCTGGGTGCTTGGCTGTCTTGGGGTGAGACTTGGGGACCAGATTCTGGAATTTCCAGCAGGGCAGGGCACTCCGGTCACCCTCAAGCCTCAGAGTGCTAAGCCCTGAAAGCAGATACGGGGTCTGTGGGCCCGTGACGATAGGACGTCCTTACATAGCGAGGGTCAGCTGGAAGGAAAGAAGAGGTCTGTGGGGTTTCCGAGGATGCATTAGACGGATTGAGCCCCTGTATGCCTGGGCGCCTCTGCAAATGGCTATGTGATGCGGAGCCTTGCTGGGACTCCCCCGTGAAGGGGTGGACACCATGGGGAGGTGGCAGGGGACGGACGTGTCTGTGGCTGGTGGACACGGGGCAGGTCCCTGGGAGGAAGGGCCTGTCCTGATCTGGGTCTTTCCTGGGCATCTGATGGGCCTCGGGAGGGCAGAGCCTGGCTGGGGCTGCACCTCCGTGTTCCCCTGTAGGCCCGTGCACACGTGTGTGGTCACGTCAGTGTGCACGTGTGTGGGTGGGTCTACGGGAATGCGGCTGTGTGCATGTGCTGATGTGTGAACCATGAGTGTGCCAGAGTGCCTGATGGTGTGTGTGCCTGGGCAGCGCGTGCACCAAAGTGTGAGCGCGAGCGTCTGCCCGTGTGCTGGTGAGTTTGCACCGTGCGAGAACACTGTGTATGTGGGGGTGCATGCTGCGTGCACAGGGGTGGACGTGTCCTGCAGGGGCATGAGTGTGTTCGCGTGTGGACACCCGAGCGTGCACACGTATGTGGATATGTGTATGCAGGTGCTTGTGCGTTTGTGTCTGAGTGTGTGTCCTTCTGTAATGCATGGTGTGTCTGCATTTTTACTGTACTCGTGGCAATGTGTGTGTGCACACGGGTGCACTTGTGGGTCTTTTCTGCAGATGCGTGCACACGTCTGGATGTGCACGTGTGTCTGTGCATATGGACTTGTGAACATGCGTGTGCCTCCTGAGGCGGTGTGGCCTCAGGCCCATGTCGTGATGTGTGGAGGGTGGCTGGGGTGTTTCTGAGGGTTGTGCTAGGGGCATCTCCTGTAATCAGCTCAGGACTCTCTGTAGGACCCATCCTGACTCGGGGCCCCTGCCCGAGCTGGAGACACAGCCCAGCCACCCCCGGCGCCCTGTCCTCACCCTGTCGGCTGAGAGGCTCAGGCCCTGTGCATGGGGGTACAGGGTCCTGGGAGGACGCAGGAGGGGCCTGGGGCTCCACACAGCCAGGAGCACCTGCCCTAGAGACATCTAAGTGCGTGAGGGAAAGAGCGGAGTGGACGGTCTACAGGTGCGCCCCACACAGGCAGCGTCACTGCTCAGCGCACACACACAGACACCCCTCCGTGGCCTGCTGCTGTGCGGCCTGTCAGTGACTCTGAGAGTTATTCGGGGCTTCACAGGGTCTGCCAAAGCAATCTCTGGTCTAAATAATGAAAAACAAATAATGCCCAGAATAACCCCACGCGGCAGAAATTATTAGTATGTTTGCCTTATAAAGAACGTGGATGTTTGGGAGCATTTTCATGTATATTATAAGACTTTAACCTTATTAGAGTTTTGTACCAAAGAAGAGAGAGAACATATGATTATGTACAATTAATACTAGGGAGCAGTGATTGCTGTAAAAACACCAAAAAGGCTCTGATAGCCTCGTTCCTGTGCCAGGAAGCCATGTGTGGAGAGATTTATCTGGGTCCTAACCCCAGACCTTATGTGGAAAGAGAATCTTTGCAGACGGGACTAAGTGAAGATGGAGTTATTTGTGTGGCCCCTTCATGCGATAGGAGGGCTGTTTTTATAAGATGAGGAGAATCTGGAGACACAGACACAGAGGAGAAGCCACGTGGAGATGGAGGCAGTTACTGATTCCATCACTTGTGGAGTGATGTGGCCACAAGCCCAGGGATGCCTGGAGCCCCCAGGAGCTGGGAGAGGCAGGAGGGAGCCTCTCCTGGGGCCTGTAGAAGGAACTGGATACATCATAATGGGTTGACTGGTGACCCCAAAATATATGTCCATTTCCTGTGATGCAGAACTTCTGAGTAGAATGTAATTGGCAATAGGGTCTCTGCAGATGTGATTAGTGAGGCATCTCAAGATGAGGCCATCCTGGATTAGGGGGGCCCTAAACCCAGTGACAGGTGTCCTCCTAAGAGACAGCAGAGGAGACGCAGATGCAGAGGAGAAGCCACGTGGAGATGAAGGCAGAGACTGGAGTGATGTGGCCACAAGCCCAGGGACACCTGGAGCCCCCAGGAGCTGGGAGAGTCAGGAAGGAGCCTCCCCTGGGGCCTATGGAAGGAGCAGCCCTGAGACACTTTGTTATTAGATTTGTGACGCCAGAAACTGTGACAGGACACACACGCGTGTAATTTTCCGGCAGCCCACATGGTCACTTGCTAAGGCAGTTCCAGATTATAAAGTGGACACAGGGGCTTTGAAGTCCAAGTGGCAGAGACTCAGGGCCTGTTGCAACACGTGTTCCCTGTGCTGTTTTGTCCAAGAGTCTCCTTCCTTCCAAGCCTTTTTTCTTAAAGTCCACTCCGATATAACATGAGGGTTAGAACCTCAAACTGTCAGGCGTCAGGGACCAGTGCAGGGAGCTGGGCACAGAGGAAGGCTTGCAATGGGTAGGGTCTGCCTGGACACCTGTCCCCTTATCTCACACACACACACAGCTCAGTGATCAATCCTTGGCCAGTTCTAGCTCCATCAGCGGAAGAAGAGGCGCATGGTCAGGAGGGCTGCGGCCGTTCAAGGCGATGAAATAAATAGCATGAGGTTTGTGTCAGCTTGTCTCTGCGACACTCAGACCACTGTGGAATATGGTCTGACTCTTTGACTATGAATGGGTTGCTGCTGTGTGGCCTGTCAGTTACTCTGAGAGTTACAACACAAGAAAATGGGTTTCTCGGAGGAGAGACTTAGGCTGGAAATTGGTCAGTGCAAAGAATCACCAGCCCCCAACCACCGACGTGGAATCAACCCACACCGATGGCTCTGAGATAGTTCAGGACAAGAGCTGATTGCCACGGAGGGCCCTGAGGATCCCCGCAGAGCTGGGAGTCATCTGTGATCCATGATTGACCTGTCCTGTGCAGGAACTTTAGAATGCACGGCTGGAGACGGCAGAGCCAAGCGTGGGAACGTTATGGTGGTCACTGACACAGGGAACATCACTTTTGCTGAATGAATCCTGTGACTCAAGCTGCTAACATCAGATCAAGCCCTGTGGTTCAATCCTGTTTCTACCTGGCTGCCCACGATTCATGGAACCAGCGTAAGAACGGACGGCGTCCTTGCATCTGTGGGTTTTCATTCTGAAGTCTCCGGTGTATATACGTTAAATACAACCAGCAGCGTGGGTTCTCTGAGCCATGTTAAAACCGGCCACATGCTTTCTCTGAGCGCTGCTCATGAACTCTGAGCCATGCTGGATCAACCATGTGGGTTTCTTCAGCCGCACCAGGACAAGCCACACACATAGAGTACTAGCATTTGTTTTCCTTTTTTTTTTTAAACAAAATAAGCGACTTTACTTAGGATTACAGTTCACTATGCAACAGACATTTCTGTAATCATATGCAAAAAAAGGATTCATGCTATCCCGGGAAACTTCAACATTCGTGAGAAGTAATTGCACACAGGTGTGGTGTGCGGGCAAGCAAATTAGGCATAGTTTTCTTCTTTATTTGTTTAAGTTTTCCTCCATAAAGCCAAACAACCAGACTCTCATTCGTGTTACCTTTTTTAAATGTTTACCAAAGGGGGATGAGACCCCACGGGGGTGTCCAAACTTTTTTCTTTGGTGCCACACATCGGAAGAAGCAGAGTTGTCTCAGGCTACACGTTAAATACACAAACACTTAACAAATGCTGATGAGTGAACAAAAAGACCCGTGCATACTTTTCTGCAGAATCTGACCTCACAAAAGGGATACAAAAAGTGCACAACTCCTGGGAAACCACGGTGACTCAAATCCTGGGCCCACCACTTAGGTCATAGCTGTCCTGCAGAGGGCCCGGGAGCTTCCAAAGGGGACAGTGCTCTCCAACCCTGCTAAGACTGGGGATTGATATGTTATGTCCCTAGCCCATTACTCAAATGTTTTTACCTGGAAAACATTACTTTCTTAGCCATACGAATCTATTAAAATTAGCTAACTCATGTGGCTCCATGAGTAGGGCCCTGGCCCCATATATTGAGGGTGGTGGGTTCAAACTCTGCCCTGGCCAAACTGTAACAACAACAAAAAATAGCCGGGTGTTGTGGCAGGCACCTGTAGTCTCAGCTACTCAGGAGGCTGAGACAAGAGAATCACCTAAGCCCAAGCGCTGGAGGTTGCTGTGAGCTGTGATGCCACAGCACTCTACTGAGGATGACAAAGTGAGACTGTCCCTAGGGGAAAAAAAAATTGCTAACAACCTATTTGGGGGAAAAACAGTTCTAAAGAACACATAGCAATCTGGGGAGAAAAAATTGCCCACGTATATAACTGATGGAGGATTAATATCCTTGATATAGGGATTTGTAAATGGAAGGGAAACGGATAACAGCCTGAAATTGTTATTAAAAGTAATATAATGATCCTCCAAATCTGTGAAAAGAAAACTCTTCAAATCTATTATCCAACAATAATAATTATAGAAACATAACTGCCAACATTGGGATAAGATATTAATTGAGTAAAGAAAATTGTTATTATCAGAAAAATGCATTGCCTGTACATGTGTGTTTATGTTGATATATTAGTATCCTAGAGTTGCCGTGATAAAGTTCTACAAATTTGAAAAAACAAAACAGTACTCACATTATTAGCATAGGGCTATGCAGGTTGGACACCCCTGAAGGAATGGCGCTTTGATAAGGACAGTCCTTGGGTGAGCAGGGTCAGATAGACCGGGAGATTGGTAGAAATGCATTTGGTCACATCGGCAAAGTGCAAGGTCAGGGCTGCAGTTCATGCCCTCTGAGGTGCCATCTGCCCTCTGAGACGCATGCAGGCTAAAATCTGAGAACCACTTGAACTTAAAACATATTCCCTTTCTTTTTTTCTTTTTCTTTCTTTTCTTAAATTTTGTATGAAGGATTCAGTTCTTGACTTTCACCTGATGTAAACACCGCCGCCGGTAATTAGTGTTAATTGCCAAGATTGATTTGCTGGCTTGGAAAATTAGCCTTCTCCTGGAGGCATAAATCACAGCCTCATGAAGCGTTCCAGAAATCAGAGAGGGTTGTAAGCGTTCCAGAAATCAGAGAGGGTTGTTTACCAATGCCAGAACTTGTCCCTTCCACACGTCTGTACCAGAACGTTGCCTAGGGTCAAAATTTCAAAAGAAAAAGGAGAAAGTATGTTGTAAATGCTTTGCCATTAACGGAACTTCCCAACAAATGGATAACTTTACTGAAAAATAAGTTGCATTTAGGGGTTAAAACGCGATGCGTTATTTCAGGTGGTTTTATTTCCAGTTTGCCAAACCGTACGCTGCCATGTTCTTAGTGATCATTTCAGATCAGATGAGAAAACGTAAAAAAGAAAAAGAAAACTCTGCAATGTTCATGATTTGGATTAAGTGGTATCTGCTGCCCTGGGTGATACAAAACAAATACATCTGTTTTAACAGCAGTTCAGGTTACAAGCAGGAAAAAAGCTTCAAAATAGAAACTAGTAGTTTTTGAATTTGAGGGTCAGTGGATGGTATATAGCTATTTCTTTTTTATCATCTGCCCAATTCTTTTATTTTTTAAATTTTTTTGATATTGTTACATTTAAGTTTTAAAGCAGTTTCATTTTTGATAACCAAGTTAGAGTCTTACAGCACAAACTCCACTGTTTTAATGCTGAAATCTGATTTTTTTTTCCTTTGGTCTTTTGTTTTTTGTTTTTGAGACAAAGTCTCACTTTATCACCCTCGGTAGAGTGCCATGGTGTCACAGCTCACAGCAACCTCCAACTCTTGGGCTTAGGCGATTCTCTTGCCTCAACCTCCTGAGTAGCTGGGACTACAGGTGCCTGCCACAATGCCTGGCTATTTTTTGTTACAGTTTGGCTGGGGCTGGGTTTGAACCTGCCACCATCAGTATATGGGGCCATTGCCCTGCTCACTGAGCCACAGGTGCCACCCAAAACTTTTTGTTTTTTAATAAACCCCACTATATGTGACTTACTTTCCAACTTTTGGTGGAATATCTCATGACAAGTAGAAGACCACTTATCTAAACTCAAGTACTTTCTTTTTTTCCTGCCAACTAAGTTAGAGTCCTACAGCACATACTGCACTGTTTTAAGGACTGAATTCTGATTTTTTTTTTCTTTAATCTTTTGTTTGTTTGTTTTTGAGACAGAGTCTCACCATGTCACCCTGGGTAGAGTGCCATGGTGTCACAGCTCACAGCAACTTCAAAATCTAAATTAAGTTGGCAGGAAAAAAAATAAAATAAAGCTTAATTCTTTAGACAAACAATTAGACAAAGCTTAATTCTGTCAACTGTTTACCTCCTAAGGAATCTCTGAAACCCATTTGTGATTCGTAAGCCCCCTGCTTGGAGAAGTCCCAACCTTTCTGGGCTAAACCCGTGTAGGACTGATTTATGATTTTACCTGCATCTGTGAAACCCAACATGAACCTGCCTCAGACCCATAATTCTCAGGATCTTTTGACACTTTATTGTCCATGCCTCAGCCACTCACATTGGCTCAGAATAAACCTCTTTAGATATTTCGTTGGAATGCTGCCAGACCAAGGAGTCTGTTCTCCCATCTCCCAAGCCAATCAGTGGAGAAGTGCATGAGAGATGAGCAGTTTCACTTTTATTTACAGAAAAGCCAGCAATTCCAGAGAACAGCAGGATATCGCCTCCAAGAGCTGTTCTGTCCTCTGTTAACCTTTGTTACTTTTATTTTCTGTCAGTAAAAGTTAACATCAGCAATGCCATTATTATTATTCATTTATTTATTTAGTTTTTGGCCGGGGCTGGGTTTGAACGCACCACCTCCAGTATATGGGGCTGGCACCCTATTCCTTTGAGCCATAGGCGCTGCCCATCAGCAATGCCATTATTCATCATAGTATTACATCAGACTCTTTTTCATGGGTTGTAGTGTTACACAACATCATCCTATCTGAAAGTAGTGATATCATCAAAGCGTTTTACTCTAGACTAGATTTATAGCTAGACAACACTTCACTGGGTGCACAGAGTGCCCTGGGGCCTTGATCCATACTGTGGAGTCCAGTCCACCAACTTCTCCATAATTGTAGTCTTGGGAGTGAATAAACAATCTCCAAATGTTGGCAGGTGGACTCAGCCGGCCTTGTTAGGGCTTGAGCAGCGATGTCCTGAAGGAGATGGGTGTTCAGATTAAGAGAGGCTGGTAAGAAGAACTTAGTTTCTATGTTGACAATTTAATAGGAATTATATCTGTTTGCTGGGGTGACTCTGGCATTTTTGTAACACAGACAGGGGTTTAGGGCAGGGTATCTATGCTTCTAAAGGCGCTACTGTGAGTTTCCCTGTGGGAATCTGCTCAATCAGGAGCCCAGGTTCCTGCCATGTTGTTGCTCTGCACCCACCTGGGCACTGCTTACCTCTGTAAAATCTCAGCCTGTCCTCTACCAATCCCAGTTAGTAGGAAGGAGGTAAAAAAGAAGTGGGGACCCCAAGGCCCATCTATCCACCTGTCAGCTTCTATCCTATAGCTGAATCATGCTGACATCACTCTTTCTCTCAGCACATTGGTGAGACCTTGGTCACATGACCCCCCTAGCTGCAGGGACCAGGAAGTGTGGTGTTTCTAGCCACCAGACGTGTAGCTGCAACCCTGCGCCTTGGAATGGGGTGATGTGGATTGTGGTGCACAACAATGGTCTGCATCAAGAAGGCACAACTCACAACTCACGCGTGGATCAGGCAGTGCCCTTTTTTGAGGACTTGAGGGAATCATCAATTGAGAACTGTAAGGGAAGCGTCTGTGACTCCTCATGGGTGGTTATGTCAACCAGCAGAGAGACTTTCTACTCCTAAGTGATCCCCAAAAGAAGAGCCAATCCCTTCTCCTGCGTCTCCCATCTTCCTCTACAGCTTTCTTTAAGTCCTGGTGTTTTTTTCCTCCTTTATCACGTGCCCTTCTCTCTTCCGTAACCGGCTCCAAAATCTATTTGGATTCTCACTTCAAGAGCAGAATCTGTTTTTCGGGTTATGTGAGCTTTGTCATTTGAGGACTTTGAATCTCTTCACCTTGACTTCGCCACATGCAATTCTGCATCTGCGGCCCACTCTCCTGTTTTCATAAGGCCGCCAGGCACATTGGGCCAACCCTACTCCTAATGGTCTGATTTCAACTCGATTACCTCTATAAGGATTCTGTTTCCAAATTAAGTCACGTTGTAAGGTCCTGGGGTCAGGGTTTCAGCATCTGTGCTGAGGATGACACAGTTCAGCCCCTCCCGAAAATCCCACCATCGCTACCTTCCAACATGGAAAGATCCCTAATGTCTTAAGGGACCCTTTACTTCACTGTGACTTTGGTTTGGAGATTCAACGACGGATGTGTTATAAGCCGAGCCTCCTGGGGGAAATAGTTGCCTTGGTTTGATGTATTCTCCAAACTTAGCTTGACTTTGGGGTAATTTTTTATGATTTCATTTCTAAGCATGTATTCACATCCTGTGAAATTATTATTGTTGTTGTTGTTGTTGAGACTGAGTCCCACCCTATGCCCTGAGCAGAGTGCCCTTTTTTGAGGACTTGAGCGAATCATCAGTTGAGAGCTGTAAGGGAAGTTCACTACAAACTTAGACTTGGGCTGTGGGCATCTTGCTGCTTCAACCCCTGGAAGCCACTGGGATTATGGGTGCTCGGCCCAGCACCTGGCTGGCTTTTTCATTTTTTTATGAGTCGGGGTCTCACTCTCGCTCAGGTACGTCTCGAACTCCTGAGCTCAAGCAATTCTCCCTCCTCGGTGCCCACAGTGCTGGGATTATAGGTGTGAGACACCGTGCCTGGCCTGTGAAATTATTATCGACAGAGTTGGCTATGAAATGGAAACCCATTTACAGATTGGTGAAGGTGCAAGGTGAGGGCTAGAAGCAGCCTCAGCTAAAATAGTGAGGATTTCCAGCCACTGCTCCCTCATGTGGCTGACAATACTCACAGTTGTTAGTGTTTGCTCTTTACCCAGGAGTGGTTTTGGAGATCTTTTCCACTCCTACATTCCAGTGACAGCCCTACCCAGAAAGCCCACACCAAGGGGCTGATGGTTTCTCCCCCACACCAGCCAATTAGCAGACCCTGGTTGCCTGACCCTCTGCCCATCAAACTGTCTGTAAACACCCTGGCCCCTGTTCCAGGATAAAGAGCGTCCAGCCATCTGTCACTCAATATGCAGACAGGGGAACAGGTCCAACTTTCTTTGTCAAAAGGACAGGATTCTAGACAGCAGTGACAGTGGCCTCTTCAAGACTGTTCTGTTCTTCCACTTCCAAAACCACAGTTTTATTCACAAAAGTTCAAAGCAAAGACCACCCCAATCCTTTTGCAAATAATAATCAGCATAAATCAGTGACAACCGATGACAATAGTTCCCATTTATAAGTTAATTTCCTGAATAGTCTTTCATGGTATACACAGACCACAGCTTATTAACCCATTCCCCGCTTGGTGGGCAATTTCAGGGGTCCTCAAACTACGGCTCGCAGGCCACATGCGGCAGTGTGAATTGTATTTGTTCCCATTTTGTTTTTTACTTCAAAATAAGATATGTGCAGTGTGCATAGGAATTTGTTCATAGTTTTTTTTTTTTTTTAAACTATAGTCTGGCCCTCCAGTGGTCTGAGGGACAGTGAATTGGCTCCCTGTTAAAAAGTTTGAGGACGCTTGATTTATATTGTTTCCACATCTTGGCGATTGTAAATTGAGTTGCGATAAACAGTCTAGTGCAAATGTCCTTAGGATACAATGATTTTTTTTTTTGCAGTTTTTGGCTGGGGCTGGGTTTGAACCCACCACCTCCAGTGTATGGGGCCGGCGCCCCACTCCTTTGAGCCATAGGTGCCGCCTGATAAAACGATTTTTCTTTCTTCTGGGTAGATGCCAAGTAATGAGATTGTCAGATCAGAATGCTATTCAGCCATTAAAAAAGATACAGACTTTTTTTTAATTAACCTGGTTGTAGATGAACACATTCTTCTTAGTAAAACATCACAAAAATGGAGAAACAAGAATCATCCATTGTACTCAATTCTAATGTAAAGGCAGTAGATGGTCTAATATATACCCACATAAGAGAAAAACTCAAATCAGTTCAAGGTGGGGGGCAGGGGCATGGGAAAGGGGGAGAGGGGAGGTGGGAGGGGGAAGTGGTCATTCCGTGTGAAACTTCTCTTGGGGGCAGGACGCAATTATCAGTAGGACTTTACCTAACAAATGCACATAGTGTAACCTAATTCTTTGTACCCTCAATGAACACCAGACAATTTTAAAAAATTGAATTTCCTAAATCAATCTTCCTAAACTATTCAAGATGGGCATATTTTGGGTGGGAGCTAAATTTACAAAACAGTGAGAATGGGAGATAGGGTGGGGGGTGAACAAGACTTAAGGCCTAAACCAGCAAGACTGGCTGTATTCTGTCCGCCCCAGCCTGGCTGAGTCCATCTTATTCCCACCACCTGTGCCGTCACAGATAAGCAAAAAAAAAAAAAAGCCCTCGCAAGATTACTGTGTGACCTCGAGGGCGGAGGGTTATACACCGCCAGTCTTCTCTAGAATGTGAGATGTAGATATCCTTTGGCGAATCTAACCCTAACAGAATGGTTTGTACTATCAAGGGGGAAATTGCATTTGGCCTTGAGGACCTGTTTACACGTGCTCACCCTTGAGCGTCTCGTGATGGGAGCTTAGCAGGTACAAGCACAACTTGCTGATGTGAAGTTCACGCTAAAGAAAAATGTGTCAGGGATGGCACCTGTGGCTCAAAGGAGTAGGGCACCCGGCCCCAAATATGGGAGGTGGAGGGTTCAAACCTAGCCCCAGCCAAAAACTGCAAAAAAAAAAAAAAAAAAAAAAGAAAAAGAAAAATGTGTCGGACTGTGCTTGTAGCTCAGTGGGTAGGGCTCTGGCCACATACACCAAGGCTGGTGGGTTCAAACCTGGCCTGGGCCTGCTAAAACAACAATGACAACTGCAACAAAAAAAAAAATAGCCGAGTGTTGTGGTGGGCACCTGTAGTGTCAGCTACTTGGGAGGCTAAGCCAAGAGAATCACTATTAAGCCCAAGAGTTTGAGGTTGCTGTGAGCTGTGATGCCACGGCACTCTACCCAGGGGGACAGCTTGAGGCTCTGTCTCAAAAAAAAGAAAAAGGGTGGTACCTGTGGCTCAGTGAGTAGGGCACTGGCCCTATATACTGAGGGTGGCAGGTTCAAACCCAGCCCCGGCCAAACTGCAACAAAAAAATAGCTGGCATTGTGGCGGGTGCCTGTAGTCCCTGCTACTTAGGAGACTGAGGCAAGAGAATCACCTAAGCCCAAGAGCTGGAGGTTGCTGTGAGCTGTGACGCCACAGCACTCTACTGAGGGTGACAGAGTGAGACTCTGTAAAAAAAAAAAAAAAGAAAGAAAGAAAAATGTGTCATTTCTGCTGCACAAGTAATTCTCAGGCTGGATAAATAATGAATGATAACACTGCCTGTTTATCTATACGCAGGGACGCCGGTCTACCGAGGCTGGCTTGCTAAGCTGAGCTATTACACGCATACATGACTCGAGATCCATCAAAATAATTACTTAATGAAGGGCTCTTTCCTTGTAATGACCTGTGAGAATCAGTCAAGTCTCCACCATCTGTTATACAGACAAGAGGACAACGATGCTTTCTATAATAACCAGAAAATGGCGCACGCAAATTCCCTTTTTCAAGGTCCACATTTAGCAGTTTGGTTTCTAATTCAACAGGAAAGCTCATTAAACGATACTATGAAATAATTCAAGAAAACGATTTTTTTTTAAATCCCGTGGTTAATACGCGCAGACCATTTCTAGCATAGCACAGGGAGTTCAGTCAACAGACTCTTTCAGACACTATTAAAGTAATATGATTGGAGCGTGGTTTGTCTGTTTGCAGGAGTTCAGGAGTCTGCTTGCGCTATAAGAAATTGATATGCGTTAGAGAACAACTCTGCTAAAAACGAGCCTTGATTGCTGGCCTGGAAATAGTTAGGTGCAGAAGAGAAAGCACATTGGTGAGTATATTGTACAACAAAGGAGTTGCACCGGGCCAGTGAAAACAGGTCCCACTAAGTTACAGGAAAATACATACAGGTGTTCCGTGAATAACAGTAATGGCCGTGTCCTGATAAATTCATGTTAAGCTCAAAATATTTTAAGTCTAAAGTGCATTTGGAGGCGAGGCACCATAGCTCATGCCTATAATAACAGCGCTTTGTAAGGCCTAGTGGCAGAGGATCACTTGAGGTCAGGAGTTCAAGACTAGCCTGGACAGTGTAGCAAGACCCCATCTCTACAATAATTAAAAAGTTAAAAATATTAACCAGGTGTGGTGGCTCCCAGCTATCATCTCAGGCAGACAGGAGATCCCTTGAGCCCAGGAGTTTGAGGTTACAGTGAGCTATCGTCGTGCTACCGTCTGGGCAATAGAGCATAAGAAAATGTCAAAAAAGAAAAAAAAGAAGTACACTTTTGACTTAAAATATTTTCAAGCTAGGGTGGATTTATCCAGATGTAACTCCAAAGGAAATCTGTGAGGAACTATACTTAATGCTTATCCCTTTCACATCATGGAAAAGTTGAAAAATTCTAAGTCCACAGTCTTCTGTGTGTATGTGTATGGGAGGTTGACAATTAAATCTGCAAACTCATTCTAGAAAAAGGGCTACCTGCCTCATTGCTGAATACCACTGGGGTTACCTTCAAGATTCTCCCGTTGGCCAGCTGTGCACTGATGCCAGCCCCTAGTTCGGCCTTCAAAGCAGCTTTGGAACTCTCTTTCTGGAATGGCCGTCAGAGCTGTTCTCATTCAAGGTCTGACAATTAAGTTTGGGGAGTCATCCTAGAAAAAGTTCTTTGAAGAATGTGCTAGGTGCTGGTATCAGTGCCCAGATTCCCCAGGGGAACACTGGAAAGTGACCATAGTGCTATTCAGCCATGAG